>JABBWI010000130.1:0-207907 GCA_016647755.1 Suillus subluteus | reverse complement strand
ACCATGTATAGGTAGTTACAGCGGTTATCAGATTGCCAGTGAATGGCAGGGGAAGCCCTCGGATGGTGACCTACGAGTGCAGAGGTATGGCCATGGGCTTGAACTGAATGGAGCTCCACCTGGTGTGTCGAATGTGGTGATGAATGCGCCAAGTGTGAGAAGAAGAAAGGCGTTGACTATGCATCTGAGAACCAGGATAACTCGGAGGAAGTAATTAGCTAGTCTAAGCTTGTAAGTAAGATATACATACATACAGAGATTTTTGAAGACGCATCTTACTAGCCCATTATGCTCAGTGCATGGATGCCAGAACGAGGGTGTATGACCATGAGGATAAAAATGTCACTTACAGCTGTGTGCAAAAAGGTTGACAGTACGCGCCAGGCTCCTTCCCAGCCACTGCTTCGAGTGTGGAGGGTGGCATACTAGGGTGCAGCACTATCCGAAGTCATGCAAAAATTCAAACCCAGCACAACCTTATTTCCCTCACACTCTCAGCAGCGGCTGGAACATAACACATGTAAACATTGTCAGCCACAGTGGCTGAAACAGTGGCAAACAAAATCTATTGGTGTAGAATGATATCAGGGTTAGGTAGACCTAAGTATAGGGTTTACATTATATGTATATTACTTGAAAGTGCCATTGTTCTGTCGTCTCATTCAATAATGGACTGGCAAGCCTTAGAAACGATTATCATTGCTTTCGAATCTACTGGAATCAAGGTTTCTCAATTTATATTGACACTGCTCACCTGCCAGCAGTTTAATAACCATACCATTGTCAGAGATCTTCTCTCACACTCAAATGACATATTTGTTGCTTTCCTTAAGCATCCGACTCCTAATTCACCCTCAGCGAGCCATCTTGTGCAAGAAATATATACCGCTGAGGTCCGCAGACTCGCATCCAAAGATAGTGGATCACACTTCGGAGCATCGAGCGCCACCACCGAACAACTAGAGCAGTTTAATGTCAAGGACATGGCACAGGGGATGATCCATAGCGCACCAGAATTGTGGGCACTGCTGGGGGCATTGCTTGGTGGAGGCGAGAAGTACTCATTACCAGTATCAGATGAAGTAGACGGAGATGGAGATGCAGTCATGGATGACTCACAGGATTCCGAGGACAATGACAGTTATTGGGATCAGGTGGATGCAGTAGATCTGGAAGGTTTTATCAATGGACTCGCCTCAGAAAATGTCTCAAAGAAAAATATACGTGCTTCGCGTCGTTCAGCTATTATAAAGATTGTCAGTACAACGAGTAACTTTTGCTTGCTTCATGGGGCTGATATTAATGAGATCAGAAAAAGGTCGTCATTATCAGTATCATGATGCAAAGTGTTCAGCCGAAATCAAACGCACTGCAAAGTATCATCGGGATCTTCTTGCAATCAGCGCACACACCACAAAATGTTATTGACACACTTGCACGGATCGGAATCTCGATATCTACAAATGCAATCAATGCTGCAATTGTTACAGTCAAGTACGCCCCTATTCATTTTCTCTTACTCTTCACTTGTATTACGTCACGAGCCGCATGATGCCGCCGCTAGACTTATCTTTCTTATCTCTTGTTTACTCATTGTATTACATCACGATCGCTATCAAGCCGTCGCTAGGTGATCTATTCTTGTTATCTCTGACTCGTTATCTCTGACTCGTTCTGACTTGTATACGCTTGCCCTAAAGTCGTTCTCATTCACTATATAAAGTCTTTGTACTATGTAGTTCTTTACTTTAATCTTACTAGGTTTTACCTGGAACTTGCTTTCGCTTAAGACCCCAATCTTAAGTCGTCTGAACTTGATTCAAGTCAAGGACACTCTCCTTGTCTTGTTATTGAACCATTGAACTTCGGTATACGCCGAAGCCTTGAACCGACCTTGGCCGATTACTCTTATCGAGTAGCCATACGTCAGACCATCCTAGTTCGTAACAAAAGATTAAAGTCTTCACTGATCCCTTGCACCACTATCACGTGTTGCATATTGAAACCCAGAACGACAAAACCCTGGTCATCACGACAGATAGAACTCCAGGTCCAAACTGACGACATTAACCCCATTGATCGGTGCACTAAACCTAGGCGCTTTACCACCTTACCACCCCTGAATCCCACGATGTCTTCAAGCCCGTTGAAATCAAGATCGGGACCCCTCCCATCTTTGATGGCGATAGAGACAAGTCTAGAGGCTTCCTCATGTCGTGTAACTCCTACCTCGACATTAATGAGAAGATCTATATAGAAGATAAGCAGAAAATCATTTCGTCACCTCCTTCATGAACGAAGGGAACGCCCGCTACTGGAAAGAGGATTTCCTCTCCCATGCGCAAGATCCACTCTACAAAGAACGACATGGAACCATTAAGGGTTATGGAACTTGGGCGGAATTCCTTGCCGATTTTAACAAAGCATTAAACCGCTTGATCCCGCAGGAACCGCCTTAGCTAAACTCCGAAACCTGAAGCAAGGGCCGAGCTCCAGGACTACATTTCAGAATTCCTCATGCTCGCCCAACGCTCTGGAATCCACGATGACGTCTCAAAGAAGCAATTCTTCTTAGACGGATTACACCCGGACTAACCGCCGCCTCTTCGGCACGGGTGACGTCTCTGATGACTTTGAGGTGGTCCTATCCACCTGTATCCAACTCGACAACTCCCGCCTCCAGTTGAATGCTATTAGAGCGTAACCAACCCAGAAAAGAAGAACTTCGGATCCAGTCGATACACACCTTCCAGAGACCCCAACGCTATGGTGGTCGATCGACTCACTGAAGAAGAACGCACGAACACTTCCGGACTGGAAAGTGTTTCACCTGCCACGTGGTAGGACACCTGTCCAAAGCGTGTCCCAGAAGAAGAAGAACGGGAAAACCCCGGTCCGTCGCAAAGAAGTCGAAGTAGCGATGATGAAGAAGAAGCGGAAGTCGCCGCCTCAACGAGGATTTTTGATGTGGAAGACTGGATCAACGTCAGTATCTTCCGATGTACCCATTAGACTTGTACGAAAAGTTGGTGAACGAAAGGAACTTCGAGTTCCACTTTCTCTCATTTCGAAAACTCGTCTGAAAACCGTTGAAACAACCGCAGTGTCGACTCCGGAGCAGCCGGAACATTCATTTCCGAAGACTTCGTAAAGAAGCACAAGATTCGAACCCACGCACTCAGTAAACCTTCAAGTTACTACCGCCGATGGAAGCTATTCCAAAAGCGGAGCATTCGCCGATACTGTGTTCTCACATAAAATCGATGAACGAACCATGATTGGAAAATTAACGTCACTGTCTAGGACGAGAGACCAGATCCTTCTCGGTATCCCTGGAAAGCAATGAACCCAGTCATCGACTGGGCCGCTGAAACCCTTATCCTCTCACGAACAGCGAAGAGTAGCCAGGTGAAGAAGAAGTTGACAAAGAAAGGAAGAGGCGCCCTTCCCCTTCTATTCAACATGAACCATCAATCGGATGGAAGAACTCCAAACTACGTAAAGAGGAACCCATAACCGAAACCCCCCTTTGCTATCCAAAGGCATCTATCGAAGAAGTTATCGACGAAGAAACTCCTGTCCCTATTCCTGACCTACTTCCCATCCCAGATGACGATGACGAGACCTTGATACCAAGGAAGACGTATGGACGCAAGAGAACTTTGCCGCACCAGTGCGAGAAGTCTCTCTATACGACCTTGATGACGATGAATTCCTAGTAGATATTCCTCCGACGCATCTGAACTTCGGGTCATTACGAATGTTTCTATGGACACTCCCCTTACCTCCGACAGAACCAGTTCTGGAACAGAAACCCACGGTCATACCCTACCACAGTCTAGCGAATACATGAAAGTTAGTAACAAAGCCCAACAGTCGCTCTAGCTGCGGGGCTAGAACAGAAGAAGAAAACTTTCGAAGACTCGTACCCTCCTATCTCCACGACTTCGCCGATATCTTGCTAAACGGACTTAATAGTTTACCTCCCGAACAACCCGGTATTGACCATTGTATTGAAACGAAACCCGGATTCATCCCAAAAACATCGAAAATCTACCCTTCTCCATCACAGAACGAACTGCTGTCAAAGCGTTCATTGATGAAAACGTACAGAAAGGTTTTATCTCAGAATCGAAGTCGCCGCAAGCTAGCGGATTCTTCTTTGTCGGAAAGAAAGCGGAGACCTAAGATGCCAAGACTATCGGTATATCAACGACTGGACGATAAAGAACGCTTACCGCTACCACTCCCATTGTCCTTAGTCGCACGGTTACACGGAGCCAAGTATTTCACCAAGATGGATGTTCGGTCCGGTTATAACAACATCGCATTCACCCCGATGATAGATGGAAAGCGGTGTTACCACCGAGTTTGGACTCTACGAACCAAACATCATGTTCTTTGGTCTTTGTAACTCCCCAGCCATGTTCCAAGCCTACATGAACTGGACCTTCCACAGGAGATTAACGAAGGTTGGTTAGTAATATACATGGATGATATCCTCATCTTCTCGAATGACCTCGACGAACACCATGAACGACTCGCCGCATTCTAACCAAGATGGGCCGAGAAGCTCTTCTTGAAACCAGAGAAGTGTACCTTTGATGCACAGGAAGTTGAGTATCTCGGAATGATCATTGCCCAGGGTGTGTCCATGGATACTGCTAAAACTGATGGAATCCGTGACTGGCCAATTCCAACCACCGTCAAAGAAACGATCATTCCTCGGCTTGTGCAACTTCTACCGAACTTCATCCCTCATTACTCCGATATCGCATGACCACTCATTGATTTGACGAAGAAAACACCACTTTCTTATGGTCAACCCCATGTCTAGACGCTTTTACTATGCTAAAAGAATGTTTCTTGAAACAACCGGTTCTTCGTAACCCTGATCCATCGCGTCAATTTGCAGTCGCAACTGATGCATCCTTGGTTGCCACCGGAGCGGTCCTTCTTCAGACTGATGAAAATGGCGTTTACCACCCATGTGGATATCTTTCACAGTCTTTGAACCCGGCAGAAAAAACTACCAGATCTTGATCGAGAACTCCTCGCAGTATCCGAGCGCTGACAGAATGGCGTCACTACTAGAAGGGAATCCTCATCCGGTCATCGTATTCACTGATCACATGAACCTTCTTATTTCCTCACCGCACAGAAGCTTACCCGTCGCCAAGCCAGATGGCAATTACTTCTCTCATGCTATGATTTGGAACTCCACCATGTCGCTGGAACCAAGCTTGTCGCCCTGATGCTTTCGCCGTGCTGATCATATCCCCACGAAATGATAACGAAGATGTCACCCCCTCCCAGACTCCCTCTTTATTTATGACAACTCTTGCGAATCCTGATCCTGACGATGTCGACCCCATTTTCCAAGCCGCTTGATGCCTTGAACGGCTCTGCTTCCCCCATGAAATCAGCACTCTCCGATTGGAATAAAAGACGACATCTATTCTATAAAGATCGTGCCTATGTCCGCCCTGCCAGACGACATGCTATTTTAGAACGCACCCATGATCATGCAAAGCAGGCCATCCCGGTTGTTTTAAAACCGAAGAACTGGTAAAACGCGACTTCTGGTGGCCTTCAATGGGCACCTATATCCGAAATATGTTGAAGGATGCGCCCTTTGTCAACAGATGAAATCTGATACTCATCCTACAACCCCCCACTCGTTCCTATCCCATCCTCGTCTCCACTCCCTTTGCCCAAGTATCCGTCGACCTCATCACTGATCTACCACCCTGTAACAATTTTGATTCTATCATGGTCGTGGTAGACCATGGGCTTACGAAGGGGGTAATTCTTATCCCTTGCACAAAAACCATCACCTCGGAAGGAGTGGCCAAGAAGTTTTTCAAATATGTCTATCGTCGTTTTGGACTCCACGAGAAAGTGATCTCCGATCGGGGTCCACAGTTCATCTCCAAGTTCTCTAGAGCTCTCGCTAAGCTATTGAAATATGACATCGCTGCTTCTACGCTTATCACCTGCAAACAGATGGACAGACGGAACGCCTAAATCAAGAACTAGAAACCTATCTTCGCATCTATTGCCGTAACAACCCAGAAGATTGGGTCGAACACCTCCCTATGGCCGAATTTGTCCACAACCATAGAAAACAATTCTCGAAACGCTTCCCCATTCCGCCTCATGATGGGATACGAGCCACGAGCTCTCCCTCACGTACTCCCCGAATCCACTGTCCCTGCAGCAGAAGAACGACTCCGCCTTCTTCAAAGATACGTGAAGAAGCATCTCTTGCCATAATCTCGCAATGCAACGAATGGCCGACGATCACATGGAAAGAAGTACCAACCATGGAAGATCGGAGATAAGGTTTGGTTATCAGGAAAGAACCTCATCACACTACCATCACGGAAGCTCCTCCGAAACGATACGGACCTTTTACCATCACCGCAGTACTATCCCGATCACGTTCACACTCCATTACCCACGCAATGGAAAGTTCACCCCACGTTCCACACTTCTGAACTATCGTCCTATCACGAAACAGAAATCCACGGTCCTAACTTCCACAACCCTCCACCTGACATCATCGATAACGAAGAAGAATACGAAGTCGAAGCAATCTTATGCATAAGGGAACGGGTAAAGAAGACGCTATCTCGTGTCCTGGAAAGGATATTCTTCCGCCAGTAATGAATGGATTCCCCAGGAGAATCTGATAACGCTTCTTCGATCCTCACCACTTATAAGAGAGCCCACGGATTATAAGAACCCCAGAAATCACCATGTCTGCTCACTCTCAACGTCTCCACACTCTCGAAATCTGCCTCGCACAACTCGTGCTCTCATATCCCATATCGATATTATGACCGACACTCTTGCTTCCCCCACCGTAACCTCAACCACGTTGACCAACGACTCTGATTCCTCGTCTCACTACTTTGCTGTCCTTGACGACATTGAAACCAACACGATATTCGAATCCGCCCTCCTCTCTGAGCAATACGCTATAGAGATTGATAATCTCCTCGCTGAACGAGGAGCCCTCTCCAGTACCCTTCCTCATTAACATTATCCGAGCAGCTAAGCTCATTGAACGTACCTCCGAACTCCTTAATGATGAGCGTATCAAAACGATCTTTGTCATCTTCATATACATATTCGCAACACGGCAGTTCGCCTCATGCCTCCCACTACCAAAGAGATTGTTAGAGAGGCCATCCACATCGTCACAGAACAAATTGCAAACAATCCAGTCGCCCGACCACCATCACCCCACGTCGCAATTCCCATCCCACCTCCGGTTGAGACAACTCCCGTTGAGCACGCGCCTAATACTATCGTTCCTCCTCACGTACCTAGCATACCGATTGCTACTACGTCTAACAACAGCGGCGCAACCCGCATATTTATCCTACTTGCCGACAACAATCTAAACTCAAGCGAGAACACTCCGTCTCCCCTGCCACCGCAACCGTATCCTACGTTCCAAAACACCATCTCCCCCGCCTCAGACGTCCACCGTCACCATCGTAAAGACTTAGGACTGCGACAACTTCGTATGTCGCAACTGTAACCTTATTGGTCATTGCCACAAGAACTGCCCCACGTACTACTGTCATGTGTGTCGCAACTTGGTGCCAGGGCATTTATCGGCCTTCTGTAAAGACCTTCATGGAGAAAAGATTATCCCTTTAGTTTGGATGGATGCCGGCTTTTATGACGCTCTCTCTAATGGGAAGCTGATAAAGACGCAGCACTTGAACAGATCTCTCGAAGAAGACGAGAGGATGTTCTCTCAATGCGCAGGAGACCGCAATGATTACGAATACAACCATAACTTTGAATGTTGAAATCGGTGACTTCAACAATAATAACGGGGTAATGTTACAGTCAAGTATGCCCCTATTCATTTTCTCTTACTCTTCACTTGTATTACGTCACGAGCCGCATGATGCCGCCGCTAGACTTATCTTTCTTATCTCTTGTTTACTCATTGTATTACATCACGATCGCTATCAAGCCGTGCTAGGTGATCTATTCTTGTTATCTCTGACTCAGTCTTATCTCTGACTCGTTCTGACTTGTATACGCTTGCCCTAAAGTCGTTCTCATTCGCTATATAAACTTGTCTTTGTACTATGTAGTTCTTTACTTTAATCTTACTAGGTTTTACCTGGAACTTGCTTTTGCTTAAGACACCCAATCTTAAGTCGTCTGAACTTGATTCAAGTCGAGGACACTCTCCTTGTCTTGCCTTATTGAACCATTGAACTTTGGTATACGCCGAAGCCTTGAACCGACCTTGGCCGATTACTCTTATTGAGTAGCCATACGTCAGACTTATCCTAGTTCATAACAGCAATCAAATCGTTGTCTACAGAGTCATAGACCACCATACAAGATCTTAGACAAACACTCCTCGCATCATACGCCTATGACAATTTCGATGTCGAACTGAAATCTCATGTTCCATTAGCAGAAAAATCAAACAATTCACTCAAACACCTCACCTCTGGCCTAATTTTTCCGCTGCAGCATGGTGTCACCATTGATGACTTGAAATGCTCTGATGAATTATGGAAAAAGTCATTGTTAAATCCCTATGCGAGAGAACATGACTTACCTCCCCGAAAAACATGGAGGGACCTATTGGCCATTCACCCTGAGCCATTAGTAGATGGTCCAAACTCACTCCTCATGAGACGCGACCGCTTTAATGCATGGATGTTCTTGATGGATCTGTGTACTCATGGACCTGAGTACTTCCGCCGCTTCAAGTCAGATATACAAGACCCAGAGACAATAGAACGGATCCCTTTGCTCAAAACACCAATCATTGCCACTCGCGCAATGGATATTAACAACTCGACTGTTAGTGGGAATATCCATGCAGTCATTGAACTCCTTGCCCAGGGTGGCATTTACGATCCGAATGACATGGAATTCGAGACACCAGACATCTCACAGCATGTCGTCCTGACCCATGGTGACCTTGGGACAGGTGAAAAACTCCAGACAGCGCAAATACGACGGTCAATCGAGTCAACCCCATTGGATCGCTTGCAGCATGTAATCTTTATCCCAGGGTTATTTCATTTGAAAATGGCCTGTGCAGATGCTATATGGCGAATTTTCATACAGCCATTAGCAGTGAGAGAAGATGAAATGAGTCTTATGCGAGATGTCACACAGCTTCGACCTAGAGAAACAGGGATATACTGTTCAAAACTGGATTCTGACGGATGCATCAACTAATCGGAAATTCGGGCACCCGTCGTCGGTTGGATTGTTGGTGAGTCCATGTTAAGAGCAAGTGTCCAACACACATCAGCCTCAAGGAGTTTGCAAAATCAGAACCGACTCTTGATGACTTACTGATGATGGCAAATGAACTAGCACGTAACTATGTGGCCAACCACATGCTACAGCGCATGCGCCGAAGGTCCGAGAAGGAGCGGGACCTCCAATTTGAAAATGCGCTCTTAATGAACAAATACTTTCTGCTTTATGAAGAATTATTGTATGCAATGAATCACAGGGACATTGGACGCACCGAAACAACCACAATCGCATGGATTCCCATTCTCAAAGCGACGGGGAAGCACAAGTACGCCACACATATGTCGAATTTTCTTCTCAATGTTCATTTCATATATCCTCCTGGGCTCTGGTGTGAAAGAGAAATAGTGACTAGGCTGCTAGAAACTAGCGCTACTTATCCAAATAGGTGCGAGTGTAGTATTCGACCCAAGAGGACTGCTGATGAAGCAACTCCCTACTAATATGCAAGGGGAGCGATAGTGCGAAGGACTTGCTACCTATAGCGACCTAAGACCAAAAACCAATGAGTAGCGCTATAGCGATCAGCGACAAGTGAGTTCCGACAGAGAAACGTGCGTATAAGTGAGAAGCACTATGCAAGTTGTTTTATGCGATAGCGCTATGTGAACGTCTGACTAGCGACAGCGAGAAGAAATCAAGAGAGTGAGAGCGGAAGTAAGATATGATAGTGCAAGTGAAATGCCCGATAGCGACTAGATTATAGTGCGACTACCAATAGCGATCCTGACGTTGTGACAGTCAAACTTATAAGGGATCCTTAGCGACGCGCACTTAAAGCAAGTCAAGTGACACACAATCAGAGAGAATGGCAAGAGCGGAATTGATTGCACCAAGACTGTGATATAGCGACTTAAGGAGACTCCGACACACCAGCAAAGGTCCGGGGAAGGGAAGTATAGTACTGTATGTGCGACGGGTCATTTTATCATACTGCGTAAAAGGTCGGGAATGCGTAGGCAAGAATAGTAGCGACACTGGCGAGGACACAATGTAGCGACAGGTAATAAGACATGCAGTGCTGCGAAACACGAGGATACATGTAATAAGACCTGCAACTGATGAGTAGCAACATTTAAGAAAAAATAACGCACCAGCGGAGGTAGGTGGACATAGGCGGGACATGGGAGGACGGAATACCTAGGTGTCAGACCGGGCAGCGCACTATGGGAGAAAAGTGGTTCCAAAGCGGATAGCTTGGGAACTGAATAGTGCTGGTGACTAGCGGCTTACTCTTTTCCTCTGGGTAGGGCAAATTATGCCTATGACACTCATGCACGCCTAGCGCTGGTATGATTGTCACACCGGTATGTTGGTCATAAAATTGCGATTGATTAATCTTATGTGACACTATAGACAAGCAATATGTTACCATATACTTGTAAATCCCACTGGCAAAGGCACGAGTTGGCGAGCTGTTGACTGGTGTGTAGAATTGAACAATCTGTTCACAAAGGCCAAAAACAGTGGCAAGGGACCTAATCGGACAGTCGAGAGAATTTTGCTCGAGTCCCCGCTGGTGCAAGCATACCAGAATGCTCAGACAATAATACAAAAAAACTTCCTTCTTGCGCACCTCACGTCCAAACATGCCAGCCCAAACATGACGAAAACGTTGGAATTGCTAACTATTCAACTGGCTAAATCTTCCCCTCACATCCCGTCGCCCGGTAGAAAGAGCCGTTGTCCTATAGTCAACTTCCTCGACAAAGGGAGGGAAATGATGGAGAAGGCAGCACGAGGAGAGGCAGATGAAAGTGACAAGACTGTGGATGCTGAAGAGGGCAGAGCGGATTTAGAGGATGTATTAGTTGAGCTGGTTTAGGACTGATCATTTTCTTTGTTCTGTGCGGCACGAGACGGATGTCTAGGGCAAACACGATTGCGCGCTGGTAATAAAAAGGCTTCAATGAGAATCAGGGGAACTTGAGAACTCGAAACTTACCATTGTGACCTTCATTATTGCAGGCACTACACTTATTCTTATGCTTCAAGGTGGGAGCGTTGGTTCTTGCAGCGGGACAAGGAGTAGCGAGTACTGGAACATTGCCAGTGGATGGATAACTTAGAGGTGTTGTGACAAAAGGGCTGGCAATGGGTGGCGCATGCCTTTGAATAAGTGTAATGATCTCATTGCCAAACCTATCGCTATCCGTCCACCCTGTCTCCTTCTTCAGGTCAAGTATGCTGTTGATTTTGCGGTGATGAGCACAGTCGACAATGCGGTCTAGCAGCATGCAATTGGGGAGGACAAGGGAAGGACCAAGATCATTGAGGTGGGACCAGCCATATGTTGAAATAGTTTTTTGCTCACGCCAATCATCAAGGGCATCTTGCAATACAAGGTTGGGCGCTTGTTTTGTGTACTTGGGAAGGCATGAATGGCGTGATATAACAGAAGGTTCGTCAGCTTGGGAGGAGTAAATAGAAAAACGGTCGGGATGGTGAATGTCGCAGCAAACCATAGGCTGTAATATCAGGCAGCGGGAACAGCCCAAAATGCACTCTGGGTTGCAGTCAAGGTGATCAAAGTCTGGAAGGGTGTGAGTGCAGTCCAGTTCAATTGAATTCGAAAATTCTCACCAGCCACTTCATTATCAAAGCAGACATCAAATACTTTCCTTCTGCACATCAGTCCCATACATTGGTCGGCATTGATAAGATAATCCATGCCGAGATCCAACTCTCTCTTCTTGCGTTTTGCAGCTTGGCCGTTCACACCAGCCTTGTTTAACTCTTGGTAAGTATTTACCATTGCATCCTTCAACTCCTGTAAACCACTGTTGACGCTTCCTGCCACGGAATCTTTGTTATCTGCTTGGGGGGCGGAAGCCGATGGGTGGGCGCTATTGGCAGAGAATTCTGAAGGGGTGACTGCACGACGCTTATTATTTTGTGCTGCAAGTGAGTCTGTTGCTTTCCGCTTTTGAGCATTGTCACGCTGAGTTTTTCTGACGGCCCTTGCCTCCCGCTCTTCTTCAAAATGCTCTTTCTCGGCAGAGAGCAGTGCCATCCCCATCAACTCCTTATTCCTCGCAGCATGCCCAAAGTGTTGCCATAATGTAGCAAGGTGGCAGGTTGCCCACCATTGGATGATGAGTTCGATATCTGGGACATCCATACCCTTTAAACGGTCCATAAGTCATGTATTTAATTTAAACCTTTTGTCCCTCACCATTCCAAATGAGTCGGTTGTACAGAACCCCCATGTTTCTCCCGATACGAGGTTCTCAAGTTCAGTGTCCTTGTAAGTACTCGACATCTCTGAATTGAACCACTTGATTTTGTTGCTGAACTCGGAAGGGAGACGTTTCCTAAGTGACCATGTTGTGTTGATGGCATCTTGTATGTCATCAAAGAAGATGAGGAATTTCGGGGGAGGTCCATCCTCTCTTTTCCAACCCACCAGAATCAAGAACGCTAGGTCATTGTAACTGCTAAGTGCATGTTTAATTTTTCATACCCGATCTTTATGTTTGGGCGATCCATTGAACGTCGAATAGCAGTCAGCTTGTCAGCATGCATGTGAAGGAGGTGCACCGCATTAGTAAGTGTATATTTAGTAAGTGTTGCAGATGCAATCATGATAGGGATGATGGACGGCAGGATATAATGAAGACGCCCAAGCTCCTTATACTCTGGGCGGAACTCCCCCCAATCAGTAAGACAGTGCACCTCATCAATGACGATGCTGATGATCTGAGTCACGAACAGGTCATTTTTCAACAGCTTTTCAAATTCACCATTCGGTTTCATGATTTGCTCGGGGCTAACTGGGACTGCTCAATACTTGAGTGCGCGAATGGCCTTTATTATTATCCGGTGAACAAATGACTTTACAGTTCGAAAGTCATACTCACAGTGAAATTCGCAGGGGTTGCAGTCTCGCTGCTTATCGAAATGGCTTTTATGCCTGCCTTGGCGAGTGACGCGGCATTCTGTTTGCCGAGCATATTGAGGGGAGTGATGACAATTTGAATACCCTGACAAAATAACAAAGGCATCCAGAACGCTAATGTCTTGGCCCATTTCCTGTCCCCGCAGTACAGAGTACATCACGGTCACCCTTCAATAAAGCCTCCGCAACCTTTAGTTGCCATAAACAAGCCCTGACTCCAAATTTTTTCCTGTGTCACAGATCGGATCTGAGATAAAGAAGGAATCTCTGGACTGAAGGATTGAATAGGAGCCATCGCACCATTAATGGCGAACATGTCGCATGTTTTTTTTGAACTCCAGCAATATTAATACCAAATATTTTCTAACCTAATATCATTCTACACCAATAGATTTTGTTTGCCGCTGTTTTCAGCCACTGTTGGCTGACAATGTTTACATGTGTTATGTTCCAGCCGCTGCTGAGAGTGAGGGAAATAAGGTTGTGCTGGGTTTGAATTTTTGCATGACTTCGGATAGTGCCGCACCCTAGTATGCCACCCCTCCACACTCGAAGCAGTGGCTGGGAAACCGAGCCTGAGTGAAACAGTGCTCAAGCGCTCACAGCCATGCCATTCCAAAAAATCAGCCGCAATGTCAAACTCGTAGCTGTCAAGCTTCATGAACAGAGCATACTCTCTCTTGAACAAATACTCGACTGTGTCGGCTTCTCAATGTACATTTTGGCGCATGATCAAAACTTTGGCGTGAAACGGGGGATGTTGTTCGACACAGCTATGGTGCTCCTGGCTGTCCTCGAACACTCAATTTTGATGACGTGAACTATCTACTTCGACTCGTGAAACACTGTCCCAACTGGTTCCTCGATGAATGGTAATCGAGTACATCATGATAGTGAGATAGTATGTAATGGCTGATTTCTTCAGTTCGGTGTGTGCATTGACAGTTTTGGCTGTGTTGGAAGCTTCACGAAGTCAGATACTTTGAGTACTACTCTACTGATACAGACGCATATACTCAGAAAAGTTCATCGAAGATGGAAGACATGGTGAGAGTAATTGATAAGATGATAATAAGCTAGGGGAAGACGCGACGCATCGAGATGCGGTTGTAAATTGGTGGTCAATGATTTATTTCATTTATTTCCTAATGCATTCAAATCACGTGCATTACTGTCAACCTTTTTGCACACAGCTGTAAAGCGTCAGTAGTGAGTACAACTGAACGCCAAACAAATTACCATATTAGGAAGAAACGAGCGCACAATCGAGATCCAGCGAACTAGAGTCGCCTGATCTTCAGATATCGATCACACGCACATCCGCAGAGCCAACATATACAGTTACCATCGAAGCCTAGGTTATATAAAATATAATTTAATTATTGCTGCTGTCTATATAAGTAGGACAGTCTATGCTCTGACCTTGAGAGAAGATTGGATTGCTGTAAGGACTAGCAAGAGACAAACAAGAACTGGCAAACAACTAACAACTAACGGCAGACAATAAGCGGCAAACGATATACGACAAACATTGAGCAACAAATGCGAGAAACATTTAAACTGTGTAAGGACAATTAAACGAGTGTTTGGTAAAACCCACAGGGGTTTTTCGACCGAAACAAGTTTGGACCTCTTTTTAAGAATGAAACAGGCAAGAGCGAGCTGAGATACCCTAATTTCTAAAGGAGCAAGATGACGCATCTAGCTTTAGCTCGGCCCCGAAATTCAAGGAGGTGCGCGACACTTACCTAAATCTGTCACGGAAGCGCATAGCGCATGAAAGGTTCTAGAAGCGGGTGATCTTGCAAATAGGGTGCCAAGATCACCGCATGCTTGCGTAGATACAACAGAAACGAGTCACTGTTCCATCGTCCCATGGTCTTAACGGTCTCAAAAGGCACCCCGCGCAAGAGATACTCTAAGGTCCCACCAATTCGGATCCCGTGTGCCTTCAACGACTCGCCACCTAAACAATTGTTGGCATCTTGAAGACACTTCATGAACTGGGTCTTTGTAAGGGGGTCGTAGACCGGAGTGATGCCTCCAACTGAAAAGAGGATCAGTGGTGGTAGGACGGTTGATGGTGAGATGATTGGAGAGAGCAGCTTGGGGATCTATCACCCCGAATTGAGCTGCCCAAAAGACATCCTCCCCGGTGACAGTAACTTTGGTTCGTGGAAGATGAAATGCTGTAACCCGAAGGCCATTCCGATCTTCTTCGCCTCGCATGTCTCCGACTGTGACATGTGAGCCTGGGTCGAAGCCCCGCAAGGTCGGTACCGTGAATTCTCCAATCCGTGCGATGGTAAAGAAGGAGGTGGTGAGGCAGGCATATACTGCTGCATGCAAGGGAGTCGTCAAGTCGAGACCTGCATGTAGGGAACTGATGAGTTCTACGGTGAATGGAGTCCTCTTTGGGCGTGTCGAAGTTTTGGGTGCGAGCTGTTTAGCTCCCTCTAAAGCTCCAGATATTTGCTCTCGATTAACATGCCAATCTTGGCCATGTAGCAGATGCCAGGTGCGTATGGAGTAGAGATAGTTTTCTAGAGTCTTTCCTGAGTACATCCCAGCACAGGACGCAATGAAAGCTAGGATTAGAAGTGATGATGCGGGGCAACGTTGGTGTTCAGGGATGTTACGTTCGTCGCAAAACACGTGAAAGACGAGGAGTCCCGATCCATATGTTTCCCAGGTGCTGGGAGCATGGGAGTGAGCTATTACTACTAGTATATGGTCCAGATCATCATCTGATATCGCAATGCACGTTCCTGTGTGATCGAAACGAGAGCGAGCCACTATTGGCACCCAGAGCAGGAGACGCTCTCTAGCCAGACAATGTGGGCGGAGTGGTGATGCTCGCGGTGTCAGACTGGCACGATATGGATGAGGCTGAACTGCCGGGGGTGTTGTTACTAGGGGAGGAACATCTCGGAAGCAGGAGACGCTAGTCTCGCCAAGCCTCCTGGAACTGGAGGAGTTGATGTCCCCACTCTGCATCGGCCATCTCGTCAACCATCCGATCATCACCTCCCTCCCAATTGTTGTTGGGTACATCGATCCTGATGGTTGGTCCCCTTGTGGAGATATCTGCGTCGACGAGGAACTTGGAGAGATCACCTGGAAGGGCAATGGGGGGGAGGAGGAGCGTTGTGGGGGGAAATACTCCCCGGGAAGGGCCGTCTGCAGGGTTGTTGGCACTAGGAACATAGCAGAGGTGGAATGAGGTGTCCTCTGAGATGGACTCAAGGTGTTGGAGGATTCTGCGGAAAACGAGGTTGGTTGCCCAGTTCCAGCTCCTCCTGTTGCACCAGCCATTGACCACACCTTGGTTATCACAGAAGACGCGGAAGTGTTTGAACGGCCGCCCGCGACGTGCATCAAGGATGGCGAGCGTGAGTAGCTCGAAACCGACACATTCAGCCCAGCCGATGTCCCATTGGCCATCCAGTGTCCTCCAGCCTGGCCGGAGAGTCCATGCGCGCCAATACCCATTGATAACAATTGCGATGCCGACGGTTGAACTTGCGTCGCAGAAGGCTTGAAGGTCGACAAGGGTGTGGGGTTGAGATATGGACTTCCCGACAAAAGGTTGGGCAAGTGTGACACGCCACCAGTCAAGGTCGTCGTGGAGGTGTCGCACTGGGTGGTGTGGCATGAAAGGACAACTGTTGCAGATGGTAAGCATGGCCTCCAATGAGGTGAGGTAAGCGCGTCCTCTGCGGATGACCAAACAGGAGTGCAGAAGTTTACCATATAGCTTTTGGACATCCAAAAGTACATGTGTCGACCGGGAGCACCATTCCTCGATTGCGACCAAGTATTTCTGTTTCTTCGCGTCCGAGAGTCTGACTGACAGATCAGTGAGTCCCCACAGGAAACCAAGGTGCAACGCCTCATAGGCAAAGGCTGTATCTTTGGTTGGTTCCCATGGGATGCCCAACGGTTGGGAGGCTCGATCAATGTCTGCAAATGCGTAAGTGAACTTCGCATCAATGGAAGCTCGCGGGAAGGTCTGAGAGAGGTCACGTAGTCGAAACCAACAATCCTCGGCATAGACTTCGAACGATTCATCATCAAATGTCCTGCCTTTATGCCATAAACGTCCACCTGTCTGCCTTTTTCCTCCTGCCACCAGTGATGCGTGTACTTTCGCCCTAAGGATGTTATAACTCGCCAGGTATGCGCATAGTATACGGAAGAAAAGGTGGTCATCCACCCATTTGACCAGTGGGCCGATACCCTCTGCTCGTAACAGGTCAGCGCCTGCGTCAGCAATATGGCCATAGGCGCCAGCAGACGGACCCATACCAAACGAGACACATGTGTCCACACAGAAATTGCCATCTGGAAGTCGGACCACGGCTGCTGGCCATTGGGAGTGATGTAGTGGGATGGTGTGGTAAGCTTCGGCCACATCACGCGAGGCAGCTTGTGAACCAGGAGGAAGAGAGAGAATGATTGTACATATGGTGTCGAAGGTACCCCAGGTGCAAGGAAAATCGTCTGAGTTAACACGCGAGTTGATGGAGGGATTGGGATAAGCCGGAGAAGGGACCAAAGGGAAAGAATAATTCTGGATGACTCAAAACTTCCCCACTTTGCCCGGTTTGGGTATGATGGAGATGGGGGATGACTGATAAGGACCAAGCAGAGAGAGTAACTCAATATCTGAAAAGGGACCGATGTAACGACCAGTAGTGAGCTCGCGAGAGAGGATTTTGTGGAACGCATCCTTGAAGATGGTAAGTGATGGGCTATTGGGCGGGGATTGGGTACAAGTGATTGGGGGGATATTGATGTGAAAGCCTGGTTGTAGACCGTGCAAGAGATGGGGGTAGTCGAACAACAAATTATGTAGACGTAGCCGATCCTCCCAAACCTCCAAGTTATACGGAGACATTGGGTGTAGTCGTCTGAGCTCGAGAGCAGCTCTGGGCCCTGTGAGACGAAGCGAGACATCCAGAGCAGATGTGTTGCTCGTCGTGTGAGTGACTGCCACAGCCTCGAGGACGTTGCCAATCGACACACAAGGTTTTGTCGGAACCGCGCAAGGTGAGTGACCTGTTGGTGCGAGTGGTAACGGTTTGGAACTTGTTGTCCCAGAGTCGTTCGGCCATGCAATCAATAAAGTTGTGGCTGTGACTCCCCAGGCAGACGGCGCACACAGCTGGGGAACGATTGCTGTGTGCGCCCTCCTGAAAACCCTGCCGGTGCGATGCCGGTTTGGAATTACGTGGACCGCTGACCTTCCTTCCTGCCCCCGGAGAGACAGAGCGTCTCCGAGCAGGTGGGGAAGCCGAACGCCTTGACCGCCTCGAGCGACGGTTAGAACTGTGTCCACCTCGCGAGTGGGAGCTACTGCTCTGGGGCTGAGTGACACAAACGCAAAACGCAGGAATTGATGGTGGTTGACCACAATACAGGTAAGGCCAGCAAGATTTGCCAAAACGCAACACCCAGATTAATGAGACCAATATGTACAGGGGAAAGAGGAATAACAATGCAATTAGCGATTTCCTGACTGACGAGATCTGAGTACATACCTGAACATCTGGTGCGACATTCGTTGTGCGTATGAGAGAAGCACAATAAACTCGTTCAAAGGTTCGCAAGAGAGTGGGTTCGTCTATGATAGAGAGGTCCCAGGAACTGCTGGATGACAGAATAGCGCTGTGCCATGCACGATGCTGTTCTTCTTGATATAGCAGAATTGTGCGACTCGCTAACTGGTCCTTGGAGTTCCAATAGCGATGCAGCATGATGGCGCCCCAGAATTGAGCGAGCATTTGGACACGCTGTTTGGTCCAGTCCCGTTCTTCAATAGCTGCCATGATGCGTGGAATGGCTTGAGCGAAGTCTACTGGGGTGAGATCTCTATCTGCTATAACCCCTGCTGCCGGCTTCGAGGTTGCAGCACTGACCCACACCGTGGAACCGTCTTCCCCGATGGAAGGGACCATGCTGTCGTCGTCACGAGTGCGGTAGTTGACCAGAGCATCGTCCAGTCCGTCATTAGTCCAGTAGTAGAGCTCAACGTACTTCCCGCTATCTATCTTTCGCAACACAAATTCAGACACTAAAGCCTCTTCATCATTGGCAAAGGGACGAGGGCGCATTATAATCGCAGAATGCTTTGAACGATTTTTCTTCTTTTCATCCGCTCGCGCAGAGTTTTCCTCAAGTTGAAGAGTCAGACGCTCACGTTCGGCTTCTTCCTCGACGGCACGCTTGCGTTCAGCATTCAGACGCTCGTCTTCAGTTACTTGATCTTGCCATTGAAGACATAAGTCCTCGTTAGTCAACACCCAAGTGGTGCGTAAGGTTTCGGCTGCTTGGGCCTCTGTGACGGTGGGTGTGACCATGGCAGTGCGCGTGGCCTGATACCGTGCGCCCATGAAGTCTGGGCATACTAAAAGACTTGGGTCAGAGAAAAGTCTGTCCATTGTGGTTGAATAAAGGTAAAATTCGAGATTTTGAATCTATATTGAAGTTTTGAAACAGGCAGGTCAAGCGCAAGTCTATTGAGAGACGATGATAACTAGTGTTGGTAATGCGAGTAGTGGTGGAGAAAAAGAGAGAAGGCGTGAGTCTTCCTTACTCGGAATAGGCATAGACTACATTCTAACCACGTGTTCGTTCCTCACACTTTGGGGAGAATACGATACATACATTGGTTTTCAATTTTTCATCACCTTCCGAGCCGCAAAAAGACGACTGTCAGTTTGCCCTTGCTATTATAGGAATCACATGGGCCTATCGTCTACCGCTTCCGTAGCGCTCAACCCATGTGGTGCCGATGACGGCGAGCGTGTACTGTGGTTGTTTTCATTGCCTTCCGAGTCCATTAATCCTATAGACGCGCTTCGTCCAGTACTCTAGTGCAGTGCTGCGTGACCATAACGCAAAGTAAAAATCTCTTACTTGGCGCTGTGTTACACAGTGACAGCACTGTTATGGGAGTTTTTACGTCTTTACCTCGTAAATGTGATTTTTGATTGACCGACTACATATGTACATTCGCGCACATCAAAGATGCTACATACATTTTCATGCCTCGAACTTACTACGTAGAACAAGAAGTTTTGGTTCAGTGGAACAATTGTATCAAAGATATCATCTGGGTCAATTGCATCTTCGAGATCACACTTCTGATAGTCATGAATGAACTGGGTAGTACCAGTACTAACTTCACTAGACTCCTTCACAACCATAGCAACTTGCGTCGCAGGTGGTGAAGAAAGAAAGAGAGGAGTCACCTGTGATAGGAGATGATGACAGGAAAAGGAGGCTTCGCCCTTGCTGATTCAGGCCCAGGCAAAGGACGATGTGGGCTACCAGTAGGTGGGTTGCGCGTAAACCAGAGCGGGAGAAAGCAGGAGGGGCAGGAGTAGACGCCGTTGTAGGTCCCTGCGGTGGAATATTTGCTCATAGAATGAACAAGGATTCGTGTGATACACTGCAAAGCAAGACAAAGGTGATATCAGTCAATGAACTATGACTGAAATGACGACCTACTAAGATTCTTTGTAACTGGCTCCAGTTGCATTTGCTATGATCGATGATGCATCGCCAGCGATCCGGTAGTGTCGTACCTCGTGCCACCGTTAGGGAAGGCTTAGCCTGTTGTGCCGCCTGAGTTAGCCATCGGCACTTGTGCTCATGACATCATAAACAACTCACAAGTAGAGCCGCCTGCTGCGAAGTAGCGTGTTGACAATGGAGACTCAGATAGAGAATTAGAGAATCTTGCTGGGCTAGGAAAAGAAATTGTCGAAGCACTCGGGGAGCAAACTGCTGTCCTAGCACGTGCCCTTGAAGTAGCATCACAATGATGGGACGTGCTTTTACAGCAAAGGACTAAAATGAAGTGGGTAAAGAGAGGGATGCAAGAAACTGGGAGAGTACGTTGTACAATGAAACAGATTCACTGGTGCCGGTGAACCCTTATTCCAATTCGCGAACAGAGCTAATGAGACTCGCGTGCCACTGGAGTCGATTGCAGTATAAAAAGCACCGATACACAATGGAGATGAATTGTGCGAAGCTGGAAGGACTCTATGAGTCTAAGCTGCGCGAGTGCCTTGAGCAAGCGTGCTAGAGCGTAGATGAGGAGACAGAGATGACGATAATGAGCTCACCTTCCTGAAGAAGAATCATTGGCGGGTGCAGGAAATCCATTCCGCATCCATGCCCATGCCAATATGCATGTGCATTAGAGGCTCCAGCGGCCTCAGGCAACATTGGAGGGTGCACGAATTGAGTGTCGCTTCAGCATCACTGCGCACTGTTGCCAGAGTGGTGCCAAAACGTGTTGTAACCATTTCCGCGGAACGCAATGTAAGGACTGAAGAACGGGAAGTTCATACTGCTCCGCCGTGAATCTATCTGGAGTCAGGGATTTGCTATCTGAGCGGTGTTAGTATGTACCGATATGTGTGAGTCGAATTTGTACCTGTATGCATTCGAATATGGTGATGAGTGCGCCAAGTGAGAGGCAAGGCATTGACTATGCGTCCGAGAACAAGAATGAGGATGTGATTAGTAAGTAATGTACATACATGTACATAGATTTTTGAAAACGCACCTTTTTCCATATGAGCAGATTCGATTCAGTGTAAACGTTAATTACGGTATTTTGCTTCCATGATTGACTCACCCGGCAAGAATATTGTAATTGAACTTTGATTCATGATACGACACATACTCGGCGACATCATACAATTGAATACTGAGAGGAGGATAATTATCGGTATGAAGTGTATGAAGTTTCATCAAAGGAGATTTATAGATAAGCACTGTCATTTGTAGGGAAGCAGGACGCAGCACATACCAACCAGGCACGCTCATGGACTCCGAAAGGACGAAAAATGCGAACGAAAGAGGAAATGAAGACGAACGAAACAAGGTACAATCACATGCGATAAACGAAATGTCACTGTGCGAAAGCAGCACATAGGTGGTAGGGATCCGCACGGGTGTCGGAGGTCGTACCCGTATACTGTGCAGTGTTTATCTGCGGGGAAGTTGGAACACACACATCGTTTGGTGAGAATCATTATATTCATGTATGGTATATTCATACCCAAAGGTATGAAAACCTACATGTGGTGTAAGACGCATCATATAACAAGACGAGATAAACAAATAGCGAGAAGAGAGACGAGACAGCAAACAAGAAAAATCAATCGCAGAACCAGCAAGGGCAAGAGTATGAGACCAAGAATAGTGACGTTAATGAGAGGAGATCGGGCAATTGGACTTACAATTGAAAGAGGCAGGGAAACACACGCACAGTGACGCTACGATCGCTAGGCAAATGCCTCTCCCGCCTTTGTGAAGATATAGCGATTGTGCGTGACTGAGAAATCCCACTGTCAGCTTCCCTTTCGTCACATGCTGTCCAATGACATACGAGTTGCTCATAGTACGTCAAGCGTCCGCCGGGGAGTATCTCGCTGTCTCTGGGCCGGAAAGTGGGGAACGGACTTGAGCGGGCAAAGGTGCCGGAGGAACGTCCATGTCTTCTTCAGTGTTAGAAAGAGGACGTAATGGCCTTCCTGCGTGTCTCGTCTCGTATGTGCTGTTGTTGTAGTGCAGATAGTGATACTTCAGAAAGACGTGGAAAGGTTACAGATGAACGAATACAGTATTAGGAGTATACTGTATTGGTAGTTACAGTGGTTTTCGGATTGGCGAATGGCAGGGGAAGCCCTCGGATGATGGCAAACATGACGAGCGCAACGCATACATTCATGAGTGCAGAGGTGGAGTTGTGGGCTTGAATTGAATCCAGGGAATGGAGCTACGCCTGGTATGTCGAATGTGGTTATGAGTGCGCCGATTGTGAGAGAAAGAACTCAAGGCGCAGTGACCGGGACCATGCGTCCGGGAACAAGTTGAAGGACGAGGAAAGGGATCAACTGGGAAGTGATTAACCTTTAATGTATATATACATAGATTTTTTAAAATGCACCTTTTGAATGCAGCATTTTGCGATTATGCTCAGCGCGTGGATGTCAGATCTAAAGAGGGTGCGGTTGAGTTGGAAAGCGTCAGTGGTACTTTGCACAACTGAACGCTAAACAGATTACCATATTAGGAAGAAACGATCTCGGACCGACACATCAAATGTATCAAAATGTTGCAGCTACCATCGAAGCTAGGTTAAAATATTGTATATAAGTAGGACAGTACGCACATCGGTCTTCAATTTTTCCATTACCTTCCAAGTCCCAAATGAACCAATAAAACAACTCAGATTCCGGGCTTACTAGGCTCAACGACCGACGTCGAGGTTTTGTCACTGACGGTAAGCGCAATTCAAAGTTAAACGCACTTGCCATCCCTGACTGTGGCTGTGTCAGTGTGCCTCTCGATTGTGGGCACTACATGGGTCGAGCTCGAAAGAGCCACGAGAGCGGACTCGGATGAGTTTCATAGGTTGGGCGAACGCTTGTTGAACCGCATCATCATCACAGTCGCTGGCTGTACGATCGTATCGACGACCGTCATCCTGACTACACCGGGAGACCCATCCGATGTATTGGTCGTCGGAAAGTTCTTTGCTGGTTTCGGTGCGTGCCTGTGGATTCGGACAAACGTTTCAACGCTGATATGTTTGTCTTTTGTATAGGCGTCATCTCTGGCGTGCTAAACTACGCACGCTTACGAGCTGTGATGAGTTCCCGCGGCGCTCTATGTGTAAGTCAAGTCATTGTTATGGTGATTTTTGAAATCTCATTATTCATCGCTGCAGGATCTATCCCAATCAATGCGTTTCACCCGATTTTTCATTCAGCAGATATTCGCGTACATTTCTTGCGTCGTTGCATGTTCACTCACGCTGGCAAATCTCTACACTACGCTGTGTTACGCAGTGCAGTCTTGGGAATTTGTTTTCCCCATCCTTTTGGGATTTGCTGCAGTTTTTTACGTAATGCTTGACTTAACCTCGTGATTGTGCAATGTGATTTTTGATCGTCCGACCATGTTCGTGCACGAGATGATAGACCAAAACATGAAAGCAATGAACATTCACAACGGAAAGCACAAATGATCTAAACATCATCAACATGGTATCTCACTCCAACTTCACAATGATAGCCCAATCATCCACCACGCACACTGCAGGATCTTTAACGACCAACACTCCACCCTCCAAGGCAAACTCCCACTCAAGCTCCCTCCCGCCATCCAAAACGACGCTCAAAGGCTTCTTCCCAAGTCCAAGAACAACCATCTTCTCCACTCTCACATCACCCACACTGCGCGCGAATTCGTTCTTGGGGTCATACGCACCCACTTGTGTTTTTGCGGCAAGATCAGCGGACGAGATGCGCACCGTTCCAATTCCTTTCCCCTTTCCTTTCTTGCTCTCTGCACCGAACCCACGCCAGACAACATCCCCCCTTCCATATCCATACGTCTCGCCATCATCAAGATACACCTCCCCATGCGCATTCCCGGAAGTATCAAGCGCGATGCGCAGTGTGAACGGGTCGTATTTCATTAGCGGCGAGGAACGGCGCGGGCGTTCGCGAGTGGGGACGATGGAGCCTCCGCGAATGAGGAGGGGGATTTGGTCGAGGTTTGCGGGGAGGGTGATGTGTCGGTTTTTGGGGCGGTGAGCAAGGTCGGTGAAGTAGTCGTAGTAGACCTAGGTAGTTGGGTGTGTGTAAGCGTCAGGGTGTGTGGAGAAATGAAAGGAACGAACCTGATCCTCAGCAATATACACGGAAACCTCCTTCACCCCCTTTTGCGCCACAGGCTTAACAAGTAATCCCGACGAGCCGATGTAATACTGATCATCGATCCCAAACCCAGCTTTGTCCTCGGGGAACATCACATACTGAGGCCTGTGCGTTCACGCACACATCAATCACATCGTCCAACGGAGGAAGAAAAACGCACCGGAGGATAGGAACCCCGCTCTCACTCGTCTCCCTGAACGCAGTGTACCACACAGGAAGCATCGAATACCTCAACCTCAAAATATCCCTCAATAAACTCTTGTACGGCTCCTCAAGAAGGTACGGTTCTCGGCGCTTCGTGTCGATGTGTGCATGTGCGCGGAAGAAGGGTGAGAATGCGCCCACTACATACCAGCGCACTAACATTTCTGGTTCGGGGTTTCCGAAGAAGCCGCCAACGTCGGCTGTGAACAAGTGAATGATTAAAAATGAGAGGGAGGAGGAGGAAAGGAGGAAGGACTTACCGCCAGCAAAAGGCATCCCTCCAACTCCATTCGCAAGCACCATCTTAATCCCTACAGCCATATGCTCCCACGTACCAAGATTATCGCCCGTCCACATTGCACCGAAACGCTGAGAACCGGCATAGAAGGCGCGGGTGAGGACGAATGGGCGTCGTGGGGGCTCTGTACGGGCTTCTGCCGCTTGGAATGTGTGGTTTGCCTGCAGGGGATCAGTATCGTAAGCTTGACTGATAGACTCGGAAAGAAGATGAGGGACGCACGAAGAGCATCCCATTGATGTTATGCACGTCTCTATGCTCCCAACCGCCGTAATGGACGTTATCTTTCGGCATCGTGATTTCCGGTCCGTTAAACACTGACGGCTACCATTTCGTTTTCACCAATGAATAAGCAAGTTACTCCAACATCGAAGAGAACGTACCTCGTTCATATCGTTCCAAATACCGATATTATTAGTGCTCTCCGTCCAACTCCACTGACCATCAATAGTTTCCGTCTTGAACAGCGAGACCCAAAAGTCCCATGAACCAGGATGGAAAAAGTCGATCCATGAGCTGGAGCCGGGCCAACACCATCCTTCGTACTCGCCCTCGCCGCTCTTGGGTTTAACGAGGACTCCTAGTTCGGATGCGCGTTTGTATACTGGGTAGTCGTTTGAGCGTTTTAAGTGCGGGTCGACGATGACCACCATCTGGTGAGTATATACGTGAGCGCGAGAAGAATGAAATGAAATGAAAGGATGAACAAAACAGAACAGACCTTCCGTTCAACAGCCTCTACGTCCTTCGTCATCTCCACCGGATCCGGGAACGTCTTCTTATTCCACATAAAATACTTGTGATCCTCTGCATACTCGATATCCAACCAAAACACATCCACCGGGAAATCCTCCTCGTCAAACCTATTCTGCACACCGCGCACGTCATCTGAACTGACGTAGTTCCAGCGGCACTGGTGATACCCGAGTGACCAGTGGGCTGGGAGGGGCGCAGTTCCTGTTAGGTGTGCGTATTGCGTGAAGACGTCGGTGGGTGTTGGGCCTGGGAGTAAGAATACGTCTAGGATCCCGGACTCGGATATCCAGTGCGTTTCTACGCCGCCTTTTTCCATATGAGCGATATCTATCCATGTTTCGGACGCAAGCACATTGAAAACGGCGACTGTCGACGTTGCAGAATGCGCATGCATGAGTGGGATCGAGCCGTAGAGAGAAGTCGGCGAGTCTGAGAGGTATTCAAAGACGTCTGCGTTGTAGAGACGGAAGGGGTCTGTGTATTTTGCGGTGGGGCCTGTTGTGCTTGGGAGAGAGAGGTTCGTGGCGTGTTGGGGAATTCCGTAGACGTGGGCGTGGTTAGGGAAGGTTATGTCGAGGGAGAGGGATTCGGGGCCTGTGGACGTTGGGGGTTGTAGTCTCAGTATTAATGACGAGTGTGGGACGTACCTTTGGGTTTTGTGTCTGTCCATGTGGAGAAGGTTTCTTCCCAGAAGGCGTCCTGGGAGTCGCCTTCGAACCATGCTGCAGGGTTGACTTGGAGGACGGATTGTCCCTCGCCTTCGATATGTTCAGTTAGTTTAGAGTCTTCCTTGGTTCTGAAATGCTCCATGTGCAGTAAGCCGCGCCCGTTCAATACAACCTGTTCCTTGCCACCCCGGAAAAGCGTGACCTTGAGAGGGTTAAAGTCGACGACGAGCTCCATATCCTTCTTCGGTCCATAAACAGCCTTGGCTTTACCCCCCTTCATCGTCCAGATAACATCCTCACTCAACAAAGGTTCTCCAATAAGCGCCCACTGAGCAGCTTCGTTATATCGTTTCCTCAGTCCGTTCTCTTCGTCCAATCGCACGCGCACAATGCCGTCCTCGTGTATAATGACATCAAGCACGAATTTGACGTTGGGATGGATGGACGAGTGAACGCTTGTGGTGAACCCTGGTTGACGAGGGTTAAGTAAAAGAAATTCTGGGGGTTTGATTGAGTATGGGGAGTGCCATGATGATGGGGATTCTTGTGCGCGTGCTGCAAGGGCGCGTCCTCTGCGACAGAAACCGGACTGGGAGCATGTTTTGAAGTCGGACTGTTTGAAGGCGAAGGCTGTTGGGAGGAGGAGTAGGAGTAGGAGGGTCCTTAGGGACCGCATTTTCTTGGTCGTGGTGAATGAGTGGTATGGCTTCAAGCAGTGTGGAGACGTGTGAGGAGGAGAAGGTATGTCGATTATGTAAGAATGACACGCCCTTATCACACTCGGATTGTACAAGGTGTTTATTGATATACAGCATATAATGCGACTACATTGATGGTGAACGCGACTCAATCATCGGCATCCCATTTCGGAATTGCAGGCCTCTGAGTCAGTTTCTTCCATTCCTTGACCAATTCAGGCATATCCTTTACGATGACCGACTGCCCCGGTTTGTAATCGTAGGAAGCACTCGAGTTACTGCCAGTGGAGGTTAACGTTGACTCTCCTGATTCGGCTGCACGAGATCGGGCTTCAGCCTCGGCAGCTTCTGCTTGTGTAAGCTGAAAAGCACGTCGCACGGAGTGTCTAAATCCATTGAAAAACTCGGCAGGTGTTAGAGGAGTCGAAACTAGTGAAGACGTCAATGGATCCCAGAATTTTCCACCCGGAATCTATCGTGAAGCGGTCAATAAGAGTGCAACTAACCATATAATAAACCCAATGCGCACCTGCGGACTGTACTGGGCACTCTTACGTCTCTTCTTCAAGCGCAATCGATTACGGTGACGAATGTCATTTGGAGCGAATCCAAGCATTTCTTCTTGGCTGAGGGAGAGTTCACCAAAAGCAGTGAGGGTGTGCTCATCTTCTGGGTCGGCGAAACTATTGGTGGCATCTGACTCGACGCAATCGTCCTCAAAGAGGCCAAAGTGCAGGCTCATGTGCGAGGGTGCGGTAGAGTTAGGCTGAACGATCGGTCAGCGGAGAGAACACTGGGGAAGATTACTGCTCACCATTGAATTGCAGACGGGTTAGCAGTGAGGAGCATAACGACGTTCTGCACATTTATACTGCCCATGTCTTCCGTCCACAAGCATTGACCTGTGCATGTGCCGACTAGCCACTGAGGCCACAAACCACAATAGTTTTCCCTTTTCCATAGTGCATGCAAATTAACCATTATCTAGTCAAAGGGCGGCTAAGTGGCAACTTAACAACGCGGTGGTTATCTATATCATCTACGTCATGAAACTTCGATGTCTGTTAGCAAGGGCAGCGATAACAAAGTTTGTATGACACACTTTTTGAGCATCTGAAGCTACTGGTGTATCTCCAATAGTCTCTGGCCGGGGACTACAAGTGAATACTAAATGATGGGTCGGACGCTGCCAGCGGTGAGGCGTGCGCAGGGCCTATCATATCGATGAATTCATTTTGTACCAACGATTCCGCGGCACGTTGAATTTGAACTACTCCCAATCATGAATGTCGGGATAGAGACTGGCGCAGAAAGTGTTATGGTATTGTAAGATAAAGTCGAGACATTGGAGTTTGCAAGAGTACGTCTGCAAAATCTCATGAATCGACTTTGTCGTGCAGAATATGCACAACGTACAGTGCCGGCATTTCCACGTGATGCCTTGATGGATAGATGTCACTCCGAGTCGGTCACATACCAACTCACGTCCACTGGCACTGGCAGCCTCGCAGTTCTACTATTATATCATATTATGACAGTACTTGCAGCGGAACCGCCTTGTCAATATCGGCACCATCGTTTTATCCAATGCACCGGTCTCCTTGTATGCTTGAAGTTAGAACAGCTGGAATAGGACTTTAAATGCCACCACATAAGAATGCAGGCTCCGGGCCAACTTTGACGATGTTAATGTCTAAAGGCACTGATGTAAGTACAATTCAAATCTGGAGTAGACCGAGTTCTCTCGATGCTTCATTGTTATCGTACACTGTGATGCGTCCGCCGCTATAAACTGGCGGGAATTGCGCGGCTGAATGATTAGCGCCTCAAGTAACAAGTTAACGTGTTGGCTATGCTTCGAAGGACAGTTGCAAAAGATGAGACGCCCATTCCCTTCTCACAGTGTATCTCACCATTTCTCTCACACCAATCCAAATCTACGACTACTCGCAATGAGTGAAAACCATAGGCCCGATCCTCCTTCAGGAGCCTACAGATCTAGCCAAGCAAATGTTCGTGAAAGCTGGGTACGTGGTTTCTTGTAATTCATCGCAGCCCTCATATATTTTTCGCCCAGAGCGCCAAACCTCTTAGAGGAGTTGGTCAGTCCCTGCGGAAATTGAAAAATGGCATAACGAAAAAACTTCCTGTGCGTAGGCACGAATGCTGATTGTCCTGAATACAGCTGAGATCATGCAGAAACCCTTCAAGCAAACACGCAACCGCACCACTGTGGCCCAGAACGTCGAACTTGAAGGCGCTTCATCGAACCAAGAAGTCGAGGTAAGTGCTCAAACTCGTTATCCCGGTCCTCCAGTTATCTTAGAGGCGCCTAGGACGCGTCGCATACCACCACATCTGAGATTCCCTGTGACTCCGTGAATCAAGAGTTGTCCGGAATACCTGCTTTACAGGTATTTTCATCTGTTGATTTGCTTTTCCTTCTCTAAATTTCGGCGTTCGCGCAGGTTCAGGCTGCCCCTTCTGGCGTGGAGGAAGGTCCTGATCTCCAATTAGTTGATGCTGAACTTCAGGGTGCCCGTGAGGGTACGGAAAGCATGAGGCTACTCGGAGGACATGCGACTTCTGTGGCGTCTGCTGCCAGCAATGCCTCAGCAGGTCTCGCTGCCATGGATGATTTCGAGACGACATATCTCCAACCTCTAAAGATTATCGATGCTGTCCTTGAGAAGATTACGGATGTATGTGTCATTCTCGTTGATAGGAAGCGGACTAATCAAGTTGTATAGGTACATCCGTACGCAAAAATGGCGCTGGGCGTGCTCTCTGCTGCATCCAAGGTACGTTCAGTTTCTCCCGAAGTTCTGTCTCCTGTTCAGAAGTCATAATTCCATGTAGACTATCATCGCTCAAGCAGAGCGCGACCAATCAATCAATAGTCTTCTCAAGAAATTGGCTGAAGTTTACCGCTTCATGACCCAAGATGACAATCTTGGCAAAATTGAATCGCTGCGCGAGATTGTTGGAAAGATCGTCCAGCAGACTCTTGAGTGTGCCCGTTTCATCGGGGACTACTCTGAGACGAAGAGCTTTTGTGAGTCACCGAGCTATCGCACTTCGTACATGAATCTTATACTATTATCATAGGGAAGAGACTTGGGAAAACCGTTCTCTCGGAAACTGATACCGTCATTAATCAGTACAGCAACATTCTAGACGAACTCATGCAACAATTCCGGGACCAAGTTGATCGAGATGTGGCCGTCTTCGTTCAACGTACGGGTAAGAATTCTGACACGCTCCTGTCTTTACATTCACTCACACCGTTTCAGGCGATACCCTGGATCTCGGGGATATCGCTTATGCAAAGGGCGTAGGACTAAATACTATGAAACAGTGCCTACCAGGGACGCGCACGGAGATTCTCTCCCAGATTACGGATTGGATCAATGGCAGTGGAGATGCTGCTGAACGTGTGCTGTGGCTATCTGGCCCTGCAGGCACGGGCAAATCAGCCATCGCTCACACGATTGCCAAGTGGTTCAATGACATGGGAGTGCTCGGTTCCTGTTTCTGCTTCGACAAGGCCCAAGAAGCCGAGAAACACCACGAAAAAGTTTTCTCCACCATCGCTCGTGACCTAGCGGATCGTGATCCAGAGATGAGACGATCACTGGCGGATGCAGTCAAGAATTCCACGTCGCTCAAGAACTCCAGGGATATTTTCCAGCAGTGGGAGAAGCTTTTCATGGAACCACTAAAGAAATTCTCTAGGTCTAGTGTGGGACCTGTCTTGATCGTGATCGAGGCGCTGGACGAGAGCGGCGGGGTGGAGACGCGACGGGATCTTCTCCGCATACTTACCGGTAAACTCCAGAACAAAAGTCTTCCCAAAATCACAGAACTTCCATCCAACTTTCGGATTCTCGTTACCTCTCGTCCACTTCATGACATCGAAGATGCATTTCATGGTGCTCAGCATACTCTACGGCTATCCATGGACGAGATTCCAGCAGCAGTGGCGGAGCGCGACATCTGCGCTTTTGTATCTGACAAGCTACAAGGTCTGTCGCGTTTTGAGGACAAAGAGTTTGCAAACCTTGCTGCGAAAGCCGATGGACTTTTCGAGTGGGCACGTCTTGCATGCGAATACATCAAGGAAGACCTCCCCGGCGTAAACCCAAGGTCTCGCTTTGAAACTGTCGTGAACCGCGATCCTGGGAAATGGACAAACAAGCTGTATGATATGTATCGGCTTATTTTGGCAGAAATCTGGCCACGACATCGGTATGGCGATGTCGAGTACCAGGAAGCACTAGATGAGTTTCGTTCCGTGATGGGACAAATACTCAGCATGGCTGAACCCCTCCCATTCGAGTCCCTCGACGCCATGCGGGACTGTTTTCCAAACCACAGCAAACATTACAAAGTGGACATCGTACAACATATGGGATCCCTCCTCAGTGGCACAACGGACCCGTGCATCCCCGTCAGACCCCTTCACGCATCCTTCCAAGAGTTCCTCACAGATAAATTATCCAGCGGAGACTTTTTCGTCGAGGTGACGAAGGCGCAACACCACGACTTAGCGTTGGCATCACTTCGAGTGATGGAACATGGCCTTCGCTTCAATATATGTGATTTAAAGTCGTCATACCTCCCTAATCGCGAAGATACCGGACTGCCTCAACGAATCAAAACATCCATTCCCCCACATCTCTCCTATTCCTGTCGATATTGGGCTACGCATGTTCGAAAAACGCACTTCGACGATGAGCTTGCAAAGACGATTAGATCATTCTTCGACGATGAGCGACTGTTGTTCTGGATTGAAGCACTCGGCCTTCTCAATGCAATCAGCGGTGCAATTACTGTGTTTCCACTCGTTGCCAAGTGGCTGAAGGTGAGCACATGCCTATGAGGCAGTATCGGACGAACAGCTCATAAATAAACACAGGGCCATTCTGGACACGAAGATCTGCGATCCACCACGATGGATGTACAGAGATTCATTCAAGTGTTTGGCGGCATGATTCTGCACAGCACGCCGCATCTGTATTTATCAGCGCTGCCATTCTCACCCATTAACTCCACCGTGGCTACCAATTTTACTACCAGGTTTCCGAACAACCTTCGTCTGGCGTCCGGCCGTAATTTGAACTGGACTGTAGTTCAGATCGTAATCAGTGGGCACACTGGAGTGGTTCGCTCAGTCGCGTTCTCACCGGATGGGACCCGCATCGTGTCTGGTTCGGAGGATAAGACTGTGCGGGTGTGGGATGCAGCGACAGGACAGCCATTAGGGGAGCCCTTGCAGGGGCACACTGACGGAGTTTGGTCAGTCTCATTCTCATCGGATGGTACTCGCATCGCGTCTGGTTCGGAGGATAAGACTGTGCGGGTGTGGGATGCAGCGACGGGACAGCCACTGGGTGAGCCCTTGGGGCACGCTGAAGGGGTTTGGTCAGTCTCGTTCTCACCGGATGGCACTCGCATCGCGTCTGGTTCTTTCGATAACACTGTGCGGCTGTGGGATGCAACAACAGGACAGCCATTGGGCGAGCCCTTACAGGGGCACATTGGAACAATTACCTCAGTCTCGTTCTCACCGGATGGTACCCGCATCGTGTCTGGGTCTTTGGATAAGACTATGCGGCTGTGGGATGTAGCGACAGGACGGCCTTTGGGTGAGCCCTTGCAGGGGCACACTGAACAGGTTTTGTCGGTCTCGTTCTCACCAGATGGTACTCGTATCGCGTCTGGTTCTTTTGATAAGACTGTGCGGCTGTGGGACGCAGCGACCGGACAGCCATTGGGTGAGCCATTGCAGGGGCACACTCGAGGGATTTTGTCGGTCTCGTTCTCCTCGGATGGTACTCGCATCGCGTCTGGTTCTTACGATAAGACTCTGCGGCTGTGGGATACAGCGACAGGACAGCCATTGGGTGAGCCCTTGCAGGGGCACACTGATGAGGTTTTGTCAGTTTCGTTCTCACTGGATGGTACTCGCATTGTGTCTGGTTCTTTAGATAATACTGTGCGGGTGTGGGATGCAGCGACGGGACAACCATTTGGTGAGCCCTTGCAGAGGCACACTGGACTAGTTTGTTCGGTCTCGTTCTCCCCGGATGGTTCTCGCATCGCGTCTGGTTCGGAGGATAAGACTGTGAGGGTGTGGGATGCAGCGACAGGACAGCCATTGGGTAAGCCGTTGGAGGGGCACACTGACGGGGTTTTGTCAGTTTCGTTCTCACCGGATGGTACTCGCATCGCGTCTGGTTCTTTCGATAATACTGTGCGGGTGTGGGATGCAGCGACGGGACAGTCCTTAGGGGAGCCCTTGCAGGGGCATATTGGAACAGTTACCTCAGTCTCGTTCTCACCGGATGGTACTCGCATTGCGTCTGGTTCCTTCGATAAGACTGTGCGGGTGTGGGATGCAGCGACGGGACAGCCATTGGGCGAGCCCTTAGAGGGGCACACTAGAGGGGTTTGGTCAGTCTCGTTCTCATCGGATGGTACTCGCATCGCGTCTGGTTCTACCGATGAGACTGTGCGGGTGTGGGATGCAGTGACGGGACAGCCATTGGGTGAGCCCTTGCAGGGGCACACTGAAATGGTTTTATCGGTCTCGTTCTCCCCGGATGGTACTCGCATCGCGTCTGGTTCGGAGGATAAGACTGTCCGGCTATGGGATGCAGCGACGGGACAGCCATTGGGAGAGCCCTTGCAGGGGCACACTGAACAAGTTTTGTCGGTCTCGTTCTCACCAGATGGTACTTGCATCGCATCTGGTTCTTCCGATAAAACTGTGCGGCTGTGGGATGCAGTGACGGGACAGCCATTGGGTGAGCCCTTGCAGAGGCACACCGACAGTGTTCGCTCAGTGGTGTTCTCCCCGGATAGTACTCGCATCATGTCTGGTTCGGACGATAATACTGTCTGTCTGTGGAGTGCAATGAAAGTGCAACCATCCCCCGAGTCCAGAGAGCCAGATTCTTCTCCATATTCGCTGCATCGAAGCACCACACCTCCCCCCCAAGACAACCGTATCATGCCAATCAACACTTATAACAATCACCTCATTTGCTTCTCATCCAGCCTGGAACACGCCCTGCCCGACCCCGCTGACTTGCTTGCACCCACCTCTCATCATAATTCTAATTCAACCCCTTTCTTGCTGCAAATTGATGGATGGATGATGGGACCCAATCATCGGCTCCTTTTCTGGGTACCTCCAGCTTCCCGATACCCGTTTTATTCTCCTGGCACTGCAATGGTGATTCCGAGAGGAGGTGCTGAGATTGATTTGAGCCGCATGGCACATGGGACACGCTGGTCGAGTTGCCGAGATATGTGAGCTCTTAGTCTTTACCATCCATCCTTGTAGGTGCTAACATCAATCCTTCTAGCTCCGTGTAACGATGATTTTATTGCTGCAATATCGAGTATACAATTTGATTCTTTGATTCCCTGGCAATTTTTTTACCTAGTACCGAGTTTGAATTTATGTTTGTCCGACTGAATGACCTGCTGAATAGTAGACTGGGTGAAACTCAAATGCTGCTGCTGATTTATGCGCGCAAGTACCGAAAACTCCTCAGAGACGTGGTTGCACCAATAAAGATTCATGTAGATGTTGAGTAGGTGTCTCAGGCGCTTCGATGTTCCTGTTTTGAGATGTCATCACCGTCAGCGCCGAGATGATTACTTTCAAAATCGAAGTTCTCATGGCAGCCGTAGTCTTTCATTTGAAGAGTGTTTGATTCAGTGGCTACCAGCTTGCACAGAAACAGAAAAACGTGCTGATCGACTCATTCTGACGCCTGAAATCTGACGAGATCATTCACAGCGACGGAACTGCAGCGTGCTGCAAGCTGGTATCATGACAAAATGAGGATGCCTCCGCGATGGCTCTTTATACATTCCGTAAGGCTGGCACGACGACTAGCAGTGGTGAGTTGCCGTTGACTTGAAGTTCTGATCGTTCCTGCAGGGACTCGTTCACAGGCGTGTCTGCAAGGAAGAAAATCAACACCCTAGTGTGTGCCGCAATTTCCATCATTTACGCTGGCAGACCTGTCAACCGTCGCCTGCATTCTTGATGACATTGAGGCTGTACGGTTCATGTCAGAAGAGATCAGCTTGTGGCCACGACTCAGCGCTAGCAAGATTCATATTTATGAATGTATGTCTCTGTACAGACGTGCCAATCGGCGGATTGAGTAAAACTTCTATGGCGGGCATACGAAATTCACCATTATCCTTCTGGGTACGAGAAGATAGCAGGTACTTTTCATTAGTCAGTGCTACTTGCTACTGATGGGGGCATCGAGCTCGAAATTCGATCATGCAGCCTTTCGAGGTTATTCAGAAATGCAGGGGGAGTTATCCACCAGAAGCTGGCATCAACCATAGTAGGATCGTGGATGGCGTCGTGGGCTTGGCGAAATGTCATTCATTTTGGCCAGACGTCAGAGAGGAGCCGATGAAAGTTGAGATCTGCGAAGGAGATCAGCAGTGAGAGTCCACAAGAAACTGAACGACATATCTGACGGCTGGGCTCTTTGTACTGCCATTGTCGGTTATGGCGAAGGGGTACCGAGACGATTAAGGTCGACTAATCGTTGATTTTCGTTCTTTATCCGGCAGATAAAGTGGCCAGCGTCAATGGTGCGTATCGTAGATTGGGTGAGTGAGTTGGTAGGAAATGTAGGAGGTGTCGGATTTGATGAGTGTGCGATCGAGATTCGAGGACGACGGTCAATTCAAAAAGCCAACCACTCCAACAGGTACTAGTCATCCGTGCGCAGATCCGTTGGATAAAAGGATTAAGACAGTCGTTAGGTTGTTTGATAAATCATAATAGCTCCTGGAATTGTGCTAGTACACATGTCACGGTTGGGACATGGGCACTGGCACAATGCGGCTGGTAGCCAGGTACGGTAGAAAGCGAGAACATGTACTCATACTATTCGAGGGGATAATGCCTGGTGGTTGGATGAGATACTGAGGGCGATGCTCCAGCACAGAGTTGAAGGAGATTTCGAATGAGAATAGATCTAGGAATCACAGTCGTTGGTTCAGAATGGTTGGTGCCAGTGGTCAAATGAAGCGCCTATATTGAATCCGGGAACTCGCTTTCCCACCAATCTGCAAAGGGTACCTAATGTGCAAAATGTTCCTAGCACTTCAACGCCATGGTCAGCTGGTACTGAAAAAATTCAAGCATGTACAGAGTGCCTATGGATGATGTATTGTACAAGTAGAATAAAATTTTCTTGGATGTTGTAGCTACGAGAGATGAAATGGTGGTATTTTGTAACCTTGGTCGAACACAAATTACCCAGATCCTGCAAAGGTATTTGTAAAGTTTTACCTGGAACACAACAAATAGCTTCTATATACAGTGGTAGTATTAACGACGTGTGACACCAGACAGGGGAGATGCATATCCTCATCGATGCATCTGTGGCACGGCACACAGGCCATGCATCGGAGATTTCTAATGTACCTTTGTTCGATCTTAGATCGATCTTTTATTAGATTCTTCTCCGCGCTGAAAGATTCGTGCCTGCCCTCCTTCCCCGCCCTTCTATGACATATCCCAGACGATCAGGGATGTTTCTATAATTATCCTCAGTAGTAAAAATAACCAAGTCGAGAACTGCAATTGAAAGCTTGGCGAAGCTTCCTGTCAACTTCCTGTAAAGATTCGCAGCGTATATGCATACTCTGTGGGTTCGGGGATCCAAAATAAGTATGCATAACCTGTGTTATACACAATCCCTGGATTTGTATTAAAGTATAGCCTCGGTGCAGACACCTCCGACATCGACGGCTTGCCTCATAGATCTCAGAGGGGCTGGTCGCGAGTCTACAAAGAAAGGTGACAGCGTGGGGGTGAGTCGGACCCGTTCCAGTGGCGCAGCACTTTCCTAGTGCCTGTCTGATTCGTACTGGCCTCGTGTTGGCCTCGTGTTTGTCCCTTTAAGTAGTACTATGATAAGACCTCACTGACTCGGAGTCGCTTCAAGGTCTTGTGTCTGAATCATTCACCCTCCAGAGCCTCTCCTCATCGCTGTATCCACAGTACTGCAATTCATCGAGGTGAGTGAAGCTTCAAGCTGAGTCCGCAGGCCATAGTCAGTCTACTAATAGTAGTGGGTCGCACTGCCCGTAGACGAAAAACACGTTAGCACACAGCCCTTTTCAGTGTCAATCCCCCCCGAGTCTTTCGTTGGTGCAACATGTCCAATGATGCTGGTCCAGTTCCACGCCCAAGTTTTACTACCAGCCTAGGTGCTGTTGCTCGAGGATGCCTCCCCGCTACACTCCTCTTTACAGCTGCGAGACACAATCTCCAGTTAAAAATTGAGCTAGCCGAGATGTCAGAATCAGTAAATCCGGCGAAGCGCGAAGGCGAAGAAGAAAAAAGAGCCAATTGTGCTGCAAAAAGAACAGCAGAAAACGCACAGAGGCGTCAGGAAGGATTTGAACAGATGGCAGCTGAAGCTTCAGAGGCTCTCCGGAGAGAAGAGGAAGCGAGGTTCGCGACAGAGCGTTGGTGGTTTGAAGGAGTTCGCCCCGAGTGCCGTCCGTCAGAGGCGGATATTGTTCGGATGAAGGCCGGGTATGGTTACAGCCCAGGCTTCTTCCACCTCGCGGTCGTTGGCTCTTCTGGAGGTGGAAAGTCATCCTTTATTAACGCCGTCCAGGGCCTGTCCAACAATGACCCCATCGCTGCTCCTGTGGGGATTGTCGAAACTACCAATGCGATCACAAGATACACTGATCCACGTCCAGACTCCCAGATCTTTTGGTATGACATTCCCGGTGCGGGCACTCCGAATATGCCTGACTGGCAGTACTTCAATAAGCTGGGCCTTTACATCTTCGACTGCATCATCGTGCTAATCGACAATCGTTTCTTGGACTCCGACCTCGCCATTCTCCGCGCCTGTGAGCAGTTCACCAACATTGAGGTGTTCATTGTTCGCTCCAAGTCAGATCAGCACATCAACAACATGGCGGCGGACAGGATGCCACGCGGGTTCGACCCTTTGAATGTTGTCAACGAGACTCGTTCTCGTTTCCAGCAAATCAAATCTGAAACCCAGAGGAAGTTTATCGACCAAACGCACCAGAATTTCCAAATGAATCTTAAGAGCAACAATATCTCTCCTAAGAAAGTTTACATTGTTTGCAAAGACGCTATGCATGCGGTATGGAATAACTCATCTTCTCCCATGGCAATTGACGAGGAAGAGCTTCAAAATGATATTGCAGAATGTGTGCGTAGGCGTCTGTATTAGGATGTTCTATAATTGGTCAGATTGTCTAGCTCGATTGTCTATTACGCAGCGCGTTATCCCAATTCCTTTTAGTTATTGTTTATGTATTTTCTCGTCAGACCGCACACCTCTCCCTCAATCTGTAGATCTACGTACATGATATCACATTCTCCGAACGTGTTTTTAACTGATTCAGACTCCTGTCTATTATATGTACCATATCGTAGCTACATGCCAGCCCCCAGTACTCAGTGTCCAATCAACCTCGCTATCGTATACCAATAAAGGCCAAGCTCATGTTACCGAGGTTCTGTGAGGAAGTCAGTCGATCAATATGTAAGCATGGCCCTCATCCCCGGACCTTTCGTTTCACGCTGGAGCTAGGTATGTATTAATAGTGATACAGCATGTTAATAATACAAGTAATAAGTATTCTGTGGGAGGGGAACTCAATCATCGGCATCCCACTTCGGAATCGGCAACCTAGGAGGCAGTTTCCTCCATCCAGTGGCTGCCTCAGCAACGGCAGGAACATCCTTTACAATCATTGATTGCCCCGGTTCGTAGTTGCACGAGGCACTCTCGTGAGTCAGCTGCACGAGTTCGGATTTCTACCTCGATAGCGTCTGGGTGTGAACGCTGAGCAGAGCGTCGCTTGTTTGGTCGCAAGGAGTTCTTCAGAGCATCGATAGAAAAGGATAGGGACAAGGGAGACGGAGCTGGTGAAGACCTCGATGAGACAAATAATCTCCTAGCCGGACTCTGTTGGAGACCGTCACTAAAAGTACGATTTTCTATGCAAAAACGATGTGCACCTTTGGACTGTACTGGACACTCGACCCATTCTTGGGAAATGGTGGGCACTTCACCTTTAAATGCAAACGGTTTAGGCGACGGATCTCGTTTGAAGCTGAATCAAGCATTTGTTCTTCGGAAAGGGATTCGTTGCTGAAAGCAGTGAGTGTGATCGTCTTTTGAGTCGGCGGCGTTGTTGGTAGCATCCGACTCGACACAAACATCTCCAAAGGATGAGAAGTCAGGAGGAAGGTTCAAGCTCACGTGTGGAGATGCGGTAGATTCAGGCTGGACAACTTGTCAGCGGTGAAAAGAGAGGGAAAGACTCGGATTGCTCACCATTGATTGTAGAAGGCTTAGCGGTGAGGAGCCTGACGATGTTCTGCACGTTTATACTCCCCATGTCGTCCGTCCACAGCTCACGGACTGTGCAGGTGCCTGAGTAGCCACGGAATCCAGAAAAAACGATAGTTGTACCCTCTACAAATCCAGCATCATCGCGTTAAACGGTCAAAGGAAGGCCCAAAGCAAATTAGAGACGCGTAAACAAACATAAATAATCAGTTGACAACTACCACGACTTAGGAGACTCTTGAAAGCTTGAACGTTTGAACCGTCCTTACGACGCCGAGTCCAACCTTGCTCACCTTTTTATCGAAGCCGTTCTCAAAATCGCCGATTGGGAGCCCACTGTAGGACTAGATCTATAAATATTCATTGTCAGTCCATGATAAACGACTCTAAATATTAATTATCTCCATACCAGAGCCCCATAGTCGGATCTGAAGGCCAGGAAAAGGACTCCGTGCTTCAGCTTGCACTCCTGCAGCCATGCGATTATGCCGGGAACTCACTCTCCTCTCATCGCGCCAATTGTATGCAAATGCTGCGGGACTCGATGCCTCATACGAGGCATCAGATCTGAGACCTCGGTGCGAGCTCCACGCCATCATCGGCCTTCTCTCTATATCTCTTTCATCCCCACATCTCTAAAAAATAGTCCTCCATCCCACTCCACAAAACTTCAAAACACAGGTCCACCCGCATCATCCACCCTGAGTGGTGACCCAGCCTACTCCCTTGGAAATAGGACAAAATCATTACCAGACAAGATCAACCTGTGCAACAGATGCATCATGTACTACCCGTACCATCCTCCGCTTCGCCTCGGGGGTGTGAACGCTAGCGATCACATCGCACGGTGCTTCGCCCGGGCTGTCAGCAAGGTAGGTCTAGCTATTGTTGTACCTCCATAGTAACTATCCCCGCTATCGCAGATACTTGGGAATCCCATCTACCATGGAGTCAATAGTCCCTATACCTTGACTGCCAAGACACCAACGTTCACACCAGTCCTTTTACCATGTGCCAGACGCTCAGGCTGTGTGATCGATCTTTGATCGATTCGTAATTATTCTCGAATGCCATGTACTATCTCCGTCGTGAATGAGAGTTAGTGCATATGGTCTGGCTGTAGATCGTTCCCTAAAGCCTCTTAGCGCCTGCATACACATCTCTGCCTACAGCTACGGCTCTGTTCTGGCAATATTGTGACGAACTAACTTGCAGCCCAGTCCTTTGGCCGTTTGGTATTGGGGCGCTGCCTCACTAACATCATCTAAGCCGTTCAACAATGACTCAAACTTCAACGTTAACGTCGACGGTCGCCTCCATGTTTTTAGTCTGGAACGTGTAGCTTGTGGGGTAAATTCCTATGAACGTCAACTTTAGACTATGTAGTGTGAGTAAGCATCTGATCCCATTCTAATTTGACTGTCTGTACAGTGATTTCATTGCAATGGGTAGCATGTTTTTGACTGATAACATTGCAGGGTGTGACTGTGGGATCATGAATCGTGCTATGATATTTAATACATCTAATTCTATTCCTGAGCTCACGTCCGTGTTCTTAGGTTATTCGGCACAACTGCGACTACTTATGCGACTGAAGTCATGCTGGAGAATCGCTTCTCCTGCTGTTAAGATGAAGGAACGTGCTCGCTGCACGGCTCCTGAGATGAATGATACTGGTTGCTTAAGTTCGTGCGGGACAAATGGTTGCGATTGCGGAGCTTGGTGTGGATGCAAAATACTGAACTGCACATATAAGGGTATATCTGTAGCTGGCGTAGTCATAGGAAGTGACCTGCTAGGATTCCAGCGAGGTAATGAGTGAACGTGGAATCCAACGATGAAAGACGCACCTGAGGCTGAGCCTCGTAAGAAGCTCCGAAAAGCAACGAGAATTTGACCCTGCCTGTTTGAGTTAGGTTTGGGCGTAAGGCGATAAGAACATGGGTCAATGTGCGTTGGCACGAGGGAAGGCGGCTAGAGGAGGGAGCTGGGTAGACATCAACGGCTGGGCACTGGCATCAGTTGCCAGAAATCGGCTCACCTCATCGTCAAAAGCCAACCACTCCAACAGGTATTACTAGTCATCCGTACGCAAACCCATTGGATAAAAGAATTGAGACAGTCGTTAGGTTATTTGATAAATCTTGATGGCTCCTGGAATTGTGCTAGTACACATGTCACGGTTGGGACATGGACACTGGCACAATACGGCTGGTAATTATAGCCAGGTACAGTAGAAAGCGAGAACATGTACTCATACTATTCAAGGGGATTGAATGTGCACCGTGACATATGCCTGCTGGTTGGATGAGCTATTGAGAGCGATGCTCCAGCACAGAGTTGAAGGAGATTTCGAATGAGAATAGAAAGAAATCACATTAAATGGTTGGTGGTCAAATGAAGCGCCCATCTGAGGTCACCGGGTCAACCCGGGAACTCCTACTAATTAGCTTCCGCCGGTAAACCGCAACTTCAGAAATATGGCTTGAGCGCAACTTCAATGAGCAGCCCTTTGCATAAAGTGTCTTCAGTAGGAATTTCGGTTCTTCAAAATCAACATTGAGACTCGAGCTTACACGTCATCCTTTGCTACATTCACTTGCAGCCCCAGACGCCACGACCAAATCCTTGCTCCGGTTCAACAGGCCTGCGCGGTAAGCAAACCTCACCAGGTGTGTTTATCCGTTATACATCTTCTGGGCACTAATATTCGCTTGAAGATCGACCGAACACTCGGGCATTTACATACTTGAAGTATGTCGCCCATTAATTCTCTACTGATGAAAAGAATAATCATTGTAGTCTAACATAGCGATGCTCCCTTTCACACTATCCTTTGCCCTATGTCCCCAAGACATCTGCCTACAATAGACCCGCAGCGTTTATTGTCATTCCCCACCTGCGCAAACTTCTGCACTTATCACCTCGCACAAACGCAGTCCTTTCTGTTCACGCGATCAACCACGCGATCCTCTAGATGTACGTGTATTTATCTTGTTCTCCCGGCAATTGACTCAACGATTATCCTATATAGATCCCTGCTACATCTTAACCCCTTTCCCTTGACACAGGCTACAACTCAGACATATTCAGGTGCCCGTGGGAATGTGAGTGTGTCTTCTCCTGCAATTATCATCATCGCATATGTATTTTCAGTCTTAACGTACGCCAGCGCCGCCCACCTATTCTCTGTCACTGTACCCATCGCCTTCCGACCGCGCATATGACACACACCGCCTCCCATAGTCGATGTTTCCATGTGCAAAGGGTGAACAGGCGCGGTAGCTTCATTTTTATCGCTATCTGCGAAATCTCACGCGTAGATTTGCAGCGCAACGTTGCAGCTGGTGCTCCTAGCTCTGACAATGGCTGAATATGTGATGAAGCATCGATGAAGACCATGACACTCCTTCAGGCAGCATTTATGGCTAATACGTTCGTCAATGGATCTACCAGAAGGTGTCCTTCTCGCTCTCTCCGGCAGCAATCAGTTAGTACTAACACGTTACACGTCACTTCCATGTGGGCCTAGGTAGACCGCATCAACCACCCACTGCACATCGCAACCGCTGCTCCTCTTATTTGAAATTGTATAGTTCAGAGACGAATCGCCTCGAAAAATGTTGCTTTACTGCCTTGTCTGACAGGTTTGAATGGTCCCTTCCAGTGTCTAGAGGCGACACGCACAATACTGAGCACTGGATCCTCGGCACGGAACACAGACACTTCGTTGCGCGCATACACGAATTCGCAGGATAGCATGAAACAGCATTAACATTGCGACAGGCCTCTGGATGTGACAACAGTATGGGACGATATACCTATGGCTGCGTCATAAATTGCTGGGATACGTTCCAAGGCTACCCTCGCATAACATAATTTGCTCATAACTTGTTCTGCGGGCACTGCGCATCATGTCCTGCATAATCAAGTATCCACTAATCTATTGTATGAGTGCGTGGTATGCGGTTATGAAATACCTCGAATTAATAGCAGGTCAAAGAGGGCAATATTAATGCCGCACGCAAATACATGTCAACTGATAAGCCATGCATAGCATGTCAAAGTGAAGAATCCCCGTGTTTGGCGAGAAGACGATCGTGAAAAATATGAGTCAAGCTCTGAAGCAACGATAATATGTCAAACCCACTAAGGAGGCTACGTTTATCTGTTGATTCTAGACAGACGCTAGAGACTTGAAGGAGGAATGCTCGATATCGACGGGCATTAGCGGTGATGGTAGAAGGACATAGTAAGCTAAAGGTTCGCATGTATTCGCAGACACGTTTTGATGACTTGAAGAAGGGGGTCGGGCTAAATATAGAGACATGCCAGTCATGAGTGATAATCAATGTCATTCGACGTACCGACAAGCTGATCAAGACAGGGCTTTGTTATCTATACCGTGACCAACCATGCGTCCAACGGTTATTGGGATAGGCCAAGATGCATCGAAACTGAGTACACATTAGAAGCTATGGGATAACTGTACAGCTTGCCGACGACATTAATGGAAGCTTCTGGTGTTAGGTCTGATTCGTGCTGGCCTCGTGTTCGTCTCCACAAGTACTATAAGAACCCCCTTGCTACTCGTGTCCAAATCGTTTACCCTCCCTGCAGAGTTCCGTCGTCACTGTTTCCACAATACTACAATTCATCAAGGTGAGCGAACCTTCAAGCTTCGCAGTCCATAGTTAGCTAATCTTGGTCTACTACTAGTAGGTTGCACCGCACGTAGACGGAGAACACGTTAGCGCACAGCCCTTCTCAGCGTCAATCCTCCCCCTCTCTTTTGTTAGTGCAGCATGCCCCCCGGCCGAGGTTTTATCACAGGCCTAGGTGCTATTACAGGCATACTAGGTACTATTACAAGCCTACTAGGTGCTATTAGAGGCATACTAGGTACTATCGCAGGCCTACTAGGTGCTATTCCTGGCCTAGGTACTGCCGCTGTTGCAGCACCCGTTGTGGTTTCACTCCTTCCTATAGGTTTCTTGGCATACAAACGTTGGGAGGCAACCGAGGAGCGAGACAAAATGTCAAAATCACTAAATAGGGCAAGGCTCGATGTTGAAGAAGAAAAAAGAGTAAGAAGAACGGTGGAAGATCGTCAGCGAGAATCCGAACGGGCGGCAGCTGAAGCTGCAGAAGCTCTTCGGAGAGCAGAGGAAGCAAGGCTCGCGACAGAGCGTCGGTGGTTTGAAGGAGTTCGCCCCGAGTGCCGTCCATCAGAGGCGGATATTGTTCGGGTGAGGGCCGAGTATCGTTACAGCCCGGGCTTCTTCCATCTCGCGGTCGTTGGCTCTTCTGGAGGTGGAAAGTCATCCTTTATTAATGCCGTCCGGGGCCTGTCCAACAATGACCCCATCGCTGCTCCTGTGGGGGTTGTCGAAACTACCGATGTGGTCACGAGATACACTGATCCACGCCCAGGCTCCCAGATCTTTTGGTATGACGTTCCCGGTGCGGGAACTCAGAATGTGCCTGACTGGCAGTACTTCAATAACTTGGGCCTCTACATCTTCGACTGCATCATTGTGCTAATCGACAATCGTTTCTTGGACTCCGACCTCACCATTCTCCGGGCGTGCGAGCAGTTCACCAACATTGAGGTGTTCATTGTTCGTTCGAAGTCAGACCAGCACATCAACAACATGGCGTTGGGCAAGATGCCACGAGGGTTCGACCCTTGTAGTGCTGATGACGAGACACGTGCTCGTTTCCAGCAAATCAAAACTGAAACCCGGAGGGAGTTCGTCAACAAAACGTACCAGAATGTGCAAACGAACCTTGAGAGCAACAATATCTCTCCCAAGGGAGTTTACATTGTTTGCCAGGACGCTGTGCATGCGATGTGGAATAATGTGCCTTCCCCCATGGCAATTGACGAGGGACAGCTTCAAAATGATGTTGCAGAATGTGTGCATAGGCGTCTGCATGGGGTTGTTCAAAATTAGGTCAGGTCGTCTCGCTCGATTGTCCATCACGCAGCGTGTTATCCTGATTCCTTTTTATCCTTGTTGGTTTTTTAGTTTCTCGTCATCCCGCACACCTCCCCCCCCAATCTGTAGACGTAGTTGCACATGATATCACATTAACTTGTTCTGCGAGCACTGCACATCATGTCCTGCGTGATCGAGTATGCACTAATCTATTGTATGAGTATGTGGTATGCGGTTATGAAAATATCAGGTCAAAGAGGGCAATATTAATGGCCCACGCGAATACATGTCGACTGATAAGCCGTGCATAGTGTCAAAGTGAAGAGTCCTCGTATTTGATGAGAAGACGATCGTGAAAAACATGAGCCGAGCTCTGAAGCGACGACAATATGTCAAACTCACTGCTCAGGAGGCTGCTTTTATCTGCTGATTCTAGACAGACGCTAGAGACTTGAAGCAGGAATGCCCGATATCGACGCATGACGGTGGAAGGATATGGTAAGCTGATTTGCATGTGCTTGCAGACATGTGAGCACAGAAGTCTGGACAGTGGACAGTCACGTTTCGATGGCCTGAAACAGGTGGTCAAGCTAAATACAGAGACATCTGCCAGGTGAGTTCGGATAAAAGGGATAATTAACATCATTGGACGTACCGAGAAGCTGAGACAGGGCCTTGTTATCTACCACCATGCATCCGACGGTTATTGAGGTGGGCCAAGATGCGTCGAAACCGAGTATGTTCTGTAATATTTTAACAACTTGACAGCCTTAAAAGCTAGCTTGAAGTGAGGGTGTGGGTTGCACAACCATTGAATCGTGACTAATTTATGACTGAGCGAGGAGGAACTGAAAGTACTGACTCCCCTCTACTAGGAATCAATGCTATGAGATCCCCACCACAAGAATTGGGGCTTGTCATCCAAGTTCTTCCACGTGTATATTGTACACTGTGATATAGATAGCTATGTTGAATTTGAGATCTGAGCGAGTATTGAAACGTTGCAACGTTTGGCACTTCAGCCAGAAAAAAACTGAATGGCCAGAGGTAAATGCTTTAGACGTGACTCGGAAAAGGCCCAGATAATAAGATGCCGAGGTTGTGGCGCTATTTACTTCTATTTACCACACTCCTAGGTTGGGCAATGTGTTGTACGCTCTTCTTGCAGTCAATTGAATCCTGATCTATGGCTTCCTCACATACTTCAGTCATTTTCCAACGTAGAACCAGTGCCCCGGATGTGCCAAAACCTTGTAGAAACATGGCCAGCCAGTCCTCGGCCGGTCCATGTAGAATACATGCTGGCCGGCCTTATATAGTCCACTATATATAATGCACTAGCACATGCTAAAAGCATGCATCAGGAAAACATCGAGTCCCTTTTCAGCCCTTAATTTCCTTAGACAACTTCATAAGGTACTTAAGGCTGTTTAAGGGTGCCCAAGGCATCATTTTGCTACTTTGCGTACTTTGAATAAATGTTTCTAAGGAAGATGGAATTTCAAGGAGCAGCCCTATATATAAGTAGCGCTAAGTGAAAATCTGTAGGTAGGAAGTATGTACTAGTAATGTTCAACGGCCCCGTCCATTGTAGAATGGGGGAAATATAAAAGCAGGAAAAGAGGTATCACACATGGAAGAAAATTATTGAGAAGGATAATGAAGGTATCAATATCGCTGGAAACTTACGAATGACATGCAGGGCCCATTGCCCGCTGAACAGAACTGTCCCTCTCCACAACAAACGCCCCAGCACACAGGCCGTCCTTCAAAGTTGGTCGTTATTTGCTGTCTTTCTTCCTGCATTTGCGTTCCTCCGAGTCGCTTGCAGATGCGTCTTGGCTGCGGTCATGAGGCCTGCAGCGCTTAAGCTTGTTGGTAAAGAGCCAATGGGGAGGATATGCCTCGGTCATTTCAAAGTCTGGATGATCGATTGGCAGTTTAGACACCTTGAGAATTTCAGAGGGAAGATAATAATGGGGGTTGGGGAAGGTCACTTTTTGGCCTCGGCTAACGAAGCGGTGTCCTCTTACTTAAGGGTCTCATATATAACACGTATATAGTGACAGCATAACTATATAGGATAAGACTTCTTGCCAGTCCTTAAGTACACGGTCTACGACTTTTCTAGTTTCCGTGGTAGATAATGTGTGAGTTCTTGGGAGGGTTTACTTAAAAATGTCCCCTTCTTGTTTTCTCTCTGTAGGTTTGCTTTGAGGCCTTTGTCAATTGAATAGGTCTATTTCACCCTATGAAAGTTTGCCTCAGTGTGAAGTAGTTCTCTTAGCTTGTGTCTCCCTTCCTGTGAAAGAGAGGTTATTTTAAATGTGTGAAGTTTAGTTTAAGTTTAGTAGGTTAGTCTGTTATATAGTCAACCCCTGTAAGGTAGTATATAACTCAGATAGATGTTTCTTAGTCTTACTTCAAGGCACTAGTTTTGCCTGCACTTTATTTCTTAGGTAATCTCACTTGATTTGAGAACAGGGTTTTAAAGTGGGAAGCTTAGATTGACAGTGGAAAAATGGGCTCCTTTTATACCTTTTCGGAGGCCATCTTACTAAGCATGATTCAGCACATGGATTGGTAAGAACATTCTTACAAATCAATCTTTTTTGTGTGTTGAGTCAGCTTGTTTACTAACTAGCTTATTAATACAATGTAATATTACAAAGAAAGATGAATAAAAGACATGAGTCATCCCAAGGATTGGTAAGAACATGCTTACAAACCAATCTTTTGAGTGAGCTGAATCAGCCTTCTTACTCAGTAGCTTATAAATACACTTGCAAGTCTTACAAAGCATGATGAATCATGACAAAAACATGATGAGTCAAGTTGAATCCTTACAAATCAGATTATTAACCAGTCACATGACAAGCTTACAAACATGCTTTGTGGCTGGAGAGGAAGTCTGATGGATAAATATGCCTAGAAAAAATGGAAAGAGATAGAATCCCATGGAACAAAATAGAAATACATGGAAAAATGGAAGTGAAGTTTTTGAAAGTGAAAATACTAGCTAATAACTAAGGGAAAAATGATGGGGTAACTTGGTGATAGGATACAGTCTGGTGTATTATACCTTCCTTATTACTCCTGCTATGTATATGTCATGGTATGAGTCACATACCATGCATGACAGTGGTCAGTAGGCAGATGTTGAAAACTAGTAGGCAGACGCACATGACACAGGTTATTGTCGGCTTCTCCTCAAACACTAGTGCTGGAGTTGGTGTGCTTTCGCGCTCAGGCACTTCTCCAATGGGCAATTCATCATCACTGCTCTCCCAGCTGCTTGCCTTAGATGCACTTGCTTCGCTCTCACCAACAAGGAAAGGGTTATTGGGGGAGTCTTGAGTAGGCCACATTTTCTTAGCCTTGGAATTTGAGGGAGATGGTAGCGCGTGAAGGAAGAGCTTGCAGGGAATTGTCATAGGTGGCTTTGGTAGAAAAAGGCAGGCAGGTGAAAATGAAGTCGATTATGCAATCTCGAATGTGTGGTGGTCAGCGTACTTGTTGACGAAATAAGATTGAAAGACATCATAAGAATCATGTGAAGTAACTGTGCGAGGCAAAAAGTTTGAACCATATACTGGAATAAGATGCGCTGCATGGAAAATGCAATCAATGTGAATGATAGAGATATCTGGTGTGTCGTCCTCGAGTGTTGCAGGAGCAACAACATACATTCCAGTGTCCAGATCACATTCATCGAGGACATGCGAGAACCACCAAACAACGGCACATTGAAAAAATGATGTGCGATCAGTGAAAGAAACAAAGTGGAGCACTCGAGCAACTGCAAGACCATTCATTAAATCAGCATCAGTGTTCATGTTAACAAAGACACAATCATGACATGGTGCACCTCCACGCCAAGAAGACACTGTGTGGATATGCTCACATCGCATACCTCCAGTACCGCTAAGATCGCTGGGTGCGTAGAATGAGGCAGCTGCGGAATTAAAAATTGAGATTCTCCCTAAGAATAATGGCGCTGATGCGGGGTCAAATACAGGAGGGTCAGGGTTGGCAGTGTGAGCTTGGTCATGAAGAAATTCCTGGATCATTTGCTGAAAATGGGGGAGCCCAAGCTCATCGCCAAGTGCATGCACATCATATCTACCGCCTGAGACCAGTAGTATCAATAAATCTGATGAAGTACGCAGACAAACTTACGAGGTGTTGCTGCAAGCTCAACATGTGCCTCTACTGTAGGTCCATCAACTATCTCACTGAGTTCACCCTTGATAGACCTATGCTTAGGTTCGTTCACATTCAGGAACATAGGCCCGTCTGCAGGAGCAAACTCGTCATTGTCCTCCTCAGAGTTGGACTCATTGTGACCTGTATATTTTGTAAGATTACCATAATAAATGAGACTGGAATTACTGACGCTTTCGAAGCTTATGCAAAGCTTCAGACAGACATGAGCCCTTCAACATTCCACGTGCCTGAAAATCTGCACGAGCAGCTGCCAGTTTGTTGAGTCGTTGATTTGTGAGCAACATCTGCCCAAGTGCTTTGTATCGGCTTGAGCGGCGCCAAGGCTCCTTGACAGCCTTGATGTGCTTTGACTCTGTAATCGAGGAACAAAGCCCATTGGGGGCCTCAAATAGCCGGATAAGAAGTAAGTAATGGTTTAATGAGTGCTGGCGCGGCAGGGAGAATGATAGGGCGACACCAGTTGTCTTGAAGATTTCCTGGTACCTGTGGAACCGATCAAGTGCATCCTGAAGTTGTAAAAGGTCGTCCTCAGTAAGCATGTCACATCTAACAATGTAACAAAAGTCCAGGAATGCACTGAAGGTGCGTACTACATCATCAGGGACATGGCCCCTGATGGCAGGTAGGTAGACCTAATGATTAGCAGATCAGCTTAAATCCTGTGATGGAGAATGGGGGATTTGAACACTTCGATCCTCCTGTGAGTTTGAACACCTCGATCCTCCTGTGAGGAGTTTGAACACTTCAATCCTCCTGTGAGGAGTTCGAACACCTCGATCCTCCTGCAAGGAGTTCGAACACTTTGATCCTCCTGTGAGGAATTCGAACACCTCGATCCTCCTGCGAGGGTTCTTGACACCTCTCAAGAAAGATAGTAACTCACCTTCATCAATGCCTTTGAATCGTCACTGGTCCATTGTTTAAATCCACGTCCTTCTGGAAATTGTCGTAAACCTGTGAATGAAGCAACAGCTGCAATCCTGAGTATATGGTGTTAGTGATAAATATGCAAAGCTATGTGTCTCTTACCTATTGTCAATGTCATCCATGATATGTGTGGCATGGGAAGTGCCATGTGTGATCTTCAGGTAAGACTCAACCCAATCCACCAGATGATCTTTAAAAGCGCCTTTAATAATTTGGTGGAGAATATCTGGGAAAATCAATTCATGGATATCAGCTCAAGGGTAGTTGTTCATAAAGGGCTGAAAATCAAAAGTGAGATAGTATTAACATCGGAGCCATTGAAACTACACTCACCATGAGATCACCGACAATACCATATTCCTCCCATAGCTTTCCATATTCAAGCTCTTCAACAAGAAGCTCTCTGTGCTTTTTGCACCAGCGCAAGCAAGGTCCGTCTCCATCTAAGTCTCGGCGGTCGACAAGGCACCTAAAAATTATCAGCATGTATGTAGTCAAGTCGGTTGATATCAAAGTGCGCACTTTGGACACCATCCCTGGACTACCCCAGACAGCAGTACCTGCTCTGGATAGTCAGCAATGTATGGACTGAGTCCATATATGACTCTGTGAAAATGACCATTGGGGAAGCGAGCAACATCGGGGGTGTCCATGTAAGGTTTGACAGCCTCGAAGATTTTGGCGAGGGAGCAATGAAACATTTGTCGTCGAAAGTTGCGGTAATCTGTATCACCGGCATGTTCCTTTGTAGTTATATAAACAAGTAAGTAAGGACAGTGGCACGGTATTGGGAGACAGTGTAGAGGCTCGTGACCCTACAGCCACATATGGCCTATATCACAGCTCGTGTCACCATGCCATTGCCAGCTTCATCCCATCATCTGCTATGCGACTCGCACCATCATCCCTAGTCATTCTCTATAGAGCGCACCGCTTTCCCGCAAGGTGCACGCTACTTTCCCACACCAGCCGCAGCATTCCTGCGCGCGCGCCTCCAGCGCTTTCTTGCGCTTAAGCGCCCTGTGTCGCCCATCATCCAGGAGCATCCATCCACTGTCCATCCAGCCCACAGGTACGCATTAGTTCGCTATTTTTACTATTTCATGTACCTTTCATTATTACCTACACTGTATGGCACCATTTCTCATGGACCCAGTAGCTATTACATAGCGCTTTACCTCACTGTGGTTCATCTGGTGTTGAGCCGAGGAGGTATTACTTCTCTTACACCATTACTCACTAGTGGACTTACTTCTCTTCTATCACCTACTACCACCCATCTACTACCACTGAGCACCAGTATAGTGCCGCACTTTAGAGCCACAATCATATTGCCACTTCAGATAGTTTCTCGCACTCTCACCACCATTCACCAGGGTTGATCAGCATCACTTCGTGGATCCTTGCTTTCTTTGCTTCCCTTAAGGGTCGAACATATTGCATGGCATATCAAGACCCAACATAAAGAGTGTTTGCTTGTCATCTGACTTGCAGTCACTTTTGTTGAGATCGCCTCACCGCACTTAGGCGCTCCCTTAGGTGCTCATTTAGTGTGTCTTGGATCATTTCTCTGCTGCCATCTGCTTCCCCAGGTTGAATGATTCGCATCACACCTCGACCAACACTTAGAGAGAGTATTGCCCTATCTCCCACCAGAGTTAGGAGCATTTTATTTCTTTCATTTGCTCTGCATTGCACCTTAGCAGAGTTGTTGTACCCTCAATGGCTTACTTTTAGGGATAGCAAGGAAACCCACTAAAACTACACCATTGTGATGTGCACGTTGTGTACTATTAAAAATGTTGCCTATGGACATATAGAGTGGGTGATATTTGGTATGTCCTGTGGCTACCGAAACTGTCGTCTTGTCGCTACCGATGATTAGCAGCACAAAACTTGATCCGTGGTTCACTTCATTTTGAGCAATAATATCCTACGTAAATATCACAGCATACTGTTAGTTCTACATGAGGAATAGCCTGAGTCATCAGTATGTACCACTTGGCTCCATGCCCAGTCGCCAGAGAAAAAGTTCTTGAAGCAGCGCTTATCTTCCACAGTGTAGTCCTGATATGGGACATATTCCATTTCCCCATTGAAATCGGGGTTCCCAAGTATGTCATGCAAAAGGAGGCGAGGGTCCTGAAACCAAACATCATAGGTCACATCCATCCATGGTGGTATGTCGTGCAGTGGCTTGGCACCATTGTAAGACATAGAGAATGTCTCCCATGGAACATCACCAAGTGGTGTCACGTTGATAGTGTTGTACAAGTCACGATGACCTGTGAATGGGGGCGCATCATTATGCTTAATCAAGGATGCTGCCCACAAGTCAAGAAGAGTGTCGATTTGTTTTGCAGATGTCTGATTCCGCATGAAAAAAAAAATCAGCTGTTTTGAATGCAATACGGCTTTCATATGGGGTCCAATTGTCCGGCAAAGTATCAGCTCGGGGTGGTGGAGGTGTGTTCTGATCAATAAAATTACCCTCAGCATCACATTTTAGCCCTGTATGAGGGAATTAGCTTCAAACATGTTCACCAGTAGCAACAACAGAGCTTACCGGTGAGACTGGGATGAAATGCTCAAAAAAGCGGTCCCAGTTCTACCCAACTTCTGTCCTCAGGTACAAAGCCTTCTTGATGCTCAAATATGGCATCAGGATCGGGCCCACCAAAGTCTAGATGGTCACAGTCAGACTCGGGACTAGGAGAACGAACTATGGGTGCTGCTTGGTGAAATGACTGTTGGTTGCGTGATGCTCTTGAGTGCTGTGTGCGGGTGTGCTTTGTCAAGCCAGACTTATTCTTGAACATGTGGCCGCAGCCAGCGAATGGACATGAGAGTAGAACTGAATTGTGGAAGCCTGAGGACCAAGGGACTGGTGAATGTGATTGGGATGGTGCCATGCTGATTGGTTTGAATTGGCAGCAAGAAATATTGAGTTCAATGTAATATCACCTTTGTAAAGACATGAATACGGAATAGACTGTGTGAATTGGTTTTCAGTTCAAACAAAGCTCAAAATCTGACTAGATGTACCTTTCAGACCTTTCCTTCGCTACCAACCCAAACACTCTTTCCACGTCACTCTTTCAAACTCTTTCAACTATGCCCTGCCCTGCAACCCATCCTGGCAATGTGAACAAACACCCTGGAGATATCATCCGCAATGCAAACCGACAGCAGTGCACAAAGGAGGAGATCGCCACTGAGAAAAAGAAAAAAGAAAAACTGGCCAAGAGCGCTGCAGCAGAACAAGCGCGCATGAAGACTGCCATACAGGAAGATACAATGGCCATTGAGCAACAGGCTCAGCTCACAGGCCCACCAAAACTTGTGAGACCACGACCAAGGCCTCGCGTTCCTGTAAAAAACTGTACAGGACCTCAGGCTGATCCAGGAGATGCACAATGTAAGTACACTGTTATGTATTAGTGGAGATGTACTTACTCAACGCGGATGCTTGTACTGCAGCTGCACAAACGAAGTTAGTGGTTACTCAGAATCCAGAACAGAAGAGGCATGGCCCTTTACGACTCATGTTCAAAGAGAGCATTGTGGCAAACCATAAAGTCTCGAATTCTGGCATCTCCATATCTGATGGGAGTGAGACACGTGTTGGAAGCACTTTCAGCAAGGATGGGAAACAGATCACTAAATTGCTGTGAGTTGCTATTTTTGAACCATGATGTTACTTCTATCAGAACTTACCCTGTATTACTTCGACTTGATTTGCTTGCTCGATACAATCAGCCAAAGTTCCAAGTGACTGGGCTCTGAAGGCATTGTTGAGAATTGGGCTGACAAAGTCGCCAAATCTGCACAGCCGGGCATGGGTAAACTGTCAGCACCACTTAGTCTCTGCACCACTGGTAAGTGACTCGCCTGTCGTCAAGACACATGTTCTGATTTTGATTTTGTTAGTCACCAACGACATCGACTTTGATCTGGACGATGTACCTGAGGAATATGTTGAACCTTGTAGAGGAAGGGGCAGAAAAGTGAGTGAGCAACTGACCTCTGGGATGCATGTTGATATTAGTCTGAGTTAGGCTGTCATACACATCCATCAGAAACCCACGAACATGCAAAAGGACAAGAAACGTGCGTTTTCAGCTGTTGACGACTCGGAAGTGGAGGAAGCAGGCGATGCCGATGGATTTGCTGATGAAGAGGCCCTTGAAATGCTTGATGACCCCGACGCTGACGCTGATGACGAGGACCGAATCCAAGATGCCGATGATGGTGAGGACCAAATCCAAGATAGCGATGTGGACATGGAGGTCGCTATTCGCTCTACAATATCTATAAGTACTAAGTTCTAATAGGTGAGATGCTAAGTGATGCCCCACCACACGATATACAGATGTCAGTAGATGTCTCTGATAAACATACAGATATGAAGCGCATCAAGACTGAGGAGGGTACTAGCAAGGCAGTATCAATCAACTCAAGAAAGGCAAAGCCCCAGAACGCCCATATACCTGATGACATCATCAAGAGCTGGAGAGCAAAATTCCTTCCGGCACTCATGTACTGGGTCGGGAATTCTAGCTACGGCTGGACCATCCCAGAGGAGGATCTCTGCAATGCACTTTATGAAATATCTGGCTGCATTGGTGGCAAGAACTGGGAGATGTGCGACTTTGAAGTTGGTACTTATGGTTATGAACTGGTGAGCTTCCTTTGACTTTGAGAAACAGTACTTAACTCGCCACCTCACGATCCCACTAGGCTGTACAGAAAATTCACAAGTGGAAGGCCTTATTTGGCTCAACAGCAATCACCATTTTGATGGCCTTCTTTGCCTCCAAGCCGGAGTATGAGATGCAAGCTGAACACAAAGCATTCACCGATGAACAACTGGAGGATTCACGCTTTGTCTACAAGAACCCTGAGAGTGAAGACAATCCTGGAGCATTTTTATCAGAGTATTTCTTGTGCACTTTCACCACACATTTGAATGCAATCATAGGACATGAGAAGGTTGACACCCTGGACAGCGGAATAATGGGTTTAGAGACTGCACTTGCATTGACGGCTGCAGCTGTGAGTCTACTTTTTTCTTCTGATCAGTTTCTAACTTTGTTCTCAGGCCGAGTGCGCACTTTGCTTGGTGTCCAACAATTATTTGGTCCTGTGTGACCCCTCTGACTCTAACAGCAAGAAGAACCACAAGATTGAACTCACGTTCAACGAGTCGACAAACAGGATGAGTCATACTGGAACTGCTTTTCCGCTGCTAACTGGGAGACGGACATGAAGGTGTACATGGAGACAATGATGGAGTTGCCAAATAAGCGAGTCAAGGAGATTGTTGTAGGAGCAACAGCTTTTATGAAGCATGCATGCCGCAGCTGCACATCAACCGAGTTTTCTGAGCAAGGAGTTACCGCTCCGCCTCCCATCAATCCACACTCTCACATTTGAATTTGAATTTTCTCTTTCTTTTCAATGTGGTTGCATTACTGATACATCAGTGACAGAATATTCCTACTGTTGTCAGCTTATCCGTCGTAATCGCAGTTATCTCGTTTGATTTGTATTGTTTTTCTTTCTTTCTGTGCAGCTGCATTACTGACACGTTACTTGCAGGATTTGTTGTCATTTTGTGCCCCCTCGATCTCTAGTACCATCCATGCTCTACCACTACAATTCAGTTATCTTTGCACCAGCACCGGTTTCCAGATGGATCTATGCAGTATACCCTCTCCCTCGCATATTTTTACACACATTGCTGGACTGGTTAGCAGCACTTATTTGGTGGTTTCGTCCCTCGTTTTACACCACTTAATTTCCTTAGACTCGCGCCTTAAGCTACTTATTAATATGTTTTCACAATGCTAATAGTGACTTATACCTGCTTTTTGTTCGCCTTAACTGCCTTGAGTGATTGATCTCCTTGTCCTAAGGACAAGGACCTACTTATTTCTCCTTATTTTAAGGAACCGAAATTTTCCTTGATTCTCCTTATTTTACACAATAAGTCAAAAAAGTCATTTTAAGGACAAAATAAGGGACTTGACGTTTTCCTGATGTGGCTGGCCAGTACATGTAAAGTAGAATTATGGCTGGCCAGTCTTCAGCTGGTCCATGTAGAATACATGCTGGCTGGCCTTATGTAGTCCACTATATATAATAATGTACTAGGACGTGCTGAAAGCATGGCCGGCCAGCAAATGTAAAGTAGAACCATGGCCAGCCAGTCCTCAGCTGGTCCATGTAGAATACATGCCAGCTGGCCTTATATAGTCCACTGTATATCATAATGTACTAGCATGGCCGGCCGGTAGATGTAAAATAACTGCTGGCCAGCTCAATTCATTATCCTTAGTATCCTTACCTACTACTAGATTAAAATGTAGCATAGGTGCTGGCCGGTCTCATATCCCCCACTACTTTTGATAGACTATGTATTATATTGAGTGTTATCATAAAGATCATATATAGGCCAGCCAGTACAGTACTACAGTACTATTCATTAGTACTCATTGCATCTACCTATGTAGAAGCAAGGCTGGCCGGCTTATAGGCTGAACCTAGTGCACCAGCCGGACTGCATCTACCTACGTAGAGGCAAAGCTGGCTGGTTTGTAGGTCTAAACCTTTGCACCGGCCGGTTTGCACCTACCTATGTAGAAGCAAGGCTGGCCGGCCTGTAGGTTTGAACATAGTGTACCAGCTGGTTTGTATCTACCTATGTAGAGGCAAGGCTGGCTGGTTTGTAGGTGTGAACCTTTGCACCGGCTGGTCTGCATCTACCTACAGTGGCTCAAAAAAGTGTCTCAATGTTTGTGGATTTTCATGTAATTGCTGTATTATGAGTCAGGGCATGGGAATATGACTAAGCCATAGGGAAGTGTGGGAAAGCTCTGCTTCCTAGCTTTATGTTTGGTCACTATAGTGTGGGAACATTATGTCATCGAGTGAAGATATGGTTATTTTAATTTGGTGACTCATTGAGACACTTTTTTGACTTTCAGTTTAACCAACACAATCTCTATAATTCTAGTACTTTGTGCTTCCTCCTGTTGTTCTAATTGCTTCTATCACTCTTCTATTCACACTATCTATCAATTTCAGGCATTCCTCATCAAAAATCTTGCCCCACTCTGCTGCAACTCTTTCTCATAACTGAAATAGCCCTCATTATTATCCTCAGCTTTTCCAATCTGTATACCAGGCAGATTGCTACTAAAACTGGTCTGAGCAGGGTTACTCTCATTAGGGTCATTAAAAAAGTCATTCCAGATAAGACAAATATCAAACTAGGTTGTCCTTTCAAGCTCACACCACATAACAAAAAATCTCTTATTTATCATATTCTAACTAGGCAGGCTACTAATGCTACTCAAGGCACCAAATTCATTAATTACATCATCTACACTGCTCTCTTTACTCAAATAGTCAGGAATACTCCTAAGGTAGCCAACCTTAAAGCTGTAATCAAGCAGAAAAAGCCTTTCCTGTCTTCAGCCTATAGATGGAGAAAACTAGCCTTTGCTGCAAAGCCTCAATATTGGATTGTTGAGCACTGGAATAGGGTTACCTGGTCAGATGAGACAAAAATCAATAGGATGGGGTCAGATGGCCAGGAATATGTATGATAAAAGGCAGAAGAACTACTAGAAGAAAGAAAAGTCAAGAAAACACTGAAGTATGGAGTAGGATACTTGATGGTATAGGTTTGTATGAGGTGGAATAGAGTAGGAATTCTCTTTGAGGTGGGGGAAAGAATGAGTGCAGAGCAGCACATTTCAATTTTGGAAGAGTATCTGCTCAGGAGCATGCAGGAATCAAGAGTTAATAAAGAAGACACTACCTTCTAATAAGACAATGACCCTAAGCATACTTCAAGTTGACCATAAAATGGTTTGAAAACTATTGTATCAGTGTTTTATAATGTCCAGCCCAGTCCTCAGACCTCAACCCTATAGTGTGAATAGAAGAGTGATAGAAGCAATTAAAACAACAGGAGGAAGCACCAAGTACTAGAATTATAGAGATTGTGTTGGTTAAACTGAAAGTCAAAAAAGTGTCTCAATGAGTCATCAAATTAAAATAACCATATTTTCACTCGATGACATAATGTTCCCACACTATAGTGACCAAACATAAAGCTAGGAGGCAGAGCTTTCCCACACTTCCCTATGGCTTAGTCATATTCTCATGCCCTGACTCATAATACAGCAATTACATGAAAATCCACAAACATTGAAATACTTTTTTGAGCCACTGTATGTAGAAGCAAGGCTGGCTGGCCTGTAGGTCTGAACCTAGCACACTGGCCAGTGTGCATCTACCTATGTAGAGGCAGGGCTAGCCGGTTTTTAGGTCTGAACCTTTGCACTGGACAGTTTAATTCTAGCCCCAAGTAGATATAATTATTGTACTTAGCAATAAAGGCAATGTAGGATACAAGGTTATATCTTCTGGGCTTTCTTAGAAGGTTGTCTTGCCCTACCTGATCTTCGGACCTCAGGCATAGCCCTGTGCTTCTTAGATTTACTTGATGAAGCTTGGGGAATCACTCTCTTCCTCCCTTTCTGCACCACCTCCTCAACTTCATCCTGCTCCTGCTCCTGCTCCACAACCCTATCCATTTCCTGGTTCACCACTGCATCCTGTTCCACTGCCATTTCCATCTCTCTGTTTCTGACTTCATCCTCATCCCCCTGCTCCTGGTCCTCATCACTGAATGACTCTTTTGTTATCCTCTCAATGTGCCCAACGACAGTAGCCAAGACTTCTCGGACAGCATCATCTAGAGCAACCAAGAACTGCAAATCCAAAGCAGAACTTGGTAGGTAGAAAGGAGTATTGGGGTCGGCCTCATCTTCCTCGTACTCTATCACTTGCTTAGACTCCCTATAGAGAAGCTCAATTCCTAGAACCACTGGCATTGCAGATGGTGCCCCTGAGATTGGAAATGTCTGTAGTGTCTCCAAACTAGCCTTCAATGCAGCATACGACACATGCACATTCTCAGGGAGATAAGATCCTCCCCAAGACCAGTCAGCCCAGGTAGGCAAACCCGAGCATTGCTCTGAAATTGGCTGTTGGACAAATGAGCTATGAGATTAAAATGTAACTCTGAGTTACCCAACCTTTTGGTTAGCTAATATTGCGAGATCCCTAACAGCATCTACAAGCTCCAAGTAGTTCTCAGTCTTGCTAAGAGATTCTAAAAACATATATTGGTCATTGATTGCAACGTCATCTGGGGTTGTCTGGTTGGAGTGCTCGGCCATTTGTGTTCTACGTTCTGTGACAGGAGAGCCACTTAAGGAAGCTGGCCGGTCTTGGTCTTCTTCGTCAGAGTCAAGGGCACTTACTCTTCTTTTCTCAGACTTCCTTTTTTGTGCTTCATTTTGTACGTTTGCATGCACATCACTAACCTTGGCCTTGATAAAAACAACTAGCTTTTGTTCTGCTGCAGAACATCATTCCCAATGCTTCCAAAGCCAATTTACCTGCTCTGTCTTCATATGAGAAGGGTCTTTGACCACAAATCCAGTGGGAACTGAACCGGGTTCCAAATAATTGGACGAGCTGGCAGTTATCACACCCCAAGGCACAGGTCTAGAGCCACCAGTGCAAACTTCTACAAACCAATGAGTCCATCAAATATCACCTTCATATTGAAAATGTGAGATCTTACTGTATGAAGCATGAAATATGCCTCTAATCAATTCATGTTGGCCCTTGAGGCCAATGCCATCATGCGAAGGAAGTATTGCATACCCATCATCATCTAGGATAATTTCAGGTATGACACATCCATTACCGCCATCTTCATTGTCTAAACCTGCATGGTCTTCATCCTCTGAAGGGTCTATCAATTTAAGTTGACAATCAGTGACCCAATTATTTAAAACAAATTCAAACACGTACAAAATTCGGTCTTGGACCATTCAGCGAAGGATTCAAATCCAGCTGCAGTCCACTCCTTGATACCTCCTGAGCTGACAGAAAACCTCTTCCTGGTATTCTGAGGCTCGGTTTCATGTCTATAGTTTAGTTAGCCTTGAGACTTCAATGATGATTGGATTACTTACAAAGTGACAGACAATGTCTGACTAGCTTTTTTCTTGTGACTCACGAGCATGACTACGTGACAACCCATGGTGTGCCTGATTTGCTCTGAAAAATCTTCCAGAGTTTTCTTGAGGTAGTTCTTATGGTACCTTAGGGCAAATATGAGACTGAAACAATAGTAGATTTCGTCAAATTTACGCTGCTTGACTTTCTTCTGGTGCTCCCTCCTTGTTCCATTTCTTCATGGCTGACTTGACCTCATGCTGTTGTGAGGTTGTCATGTTGCTGAACCATTCCCTTGCATGTCCTGTTCGATACTTGATTGAATGCTGCAAACCCTTCCTTTGCTGCTCAGCCTTATCGTACACATCAATTTCCTGCTTAAATAATTTTTGCGCCACATCCCATTCAGACACTGTTTTCTTGTAGAATGATACCTCCTTGGGCCGACTTGTGGCCTCTCGTTTCTGTGCCTCTTCGTTGTCTTCACAGATTTTGGCATAATATTGCTTTATCGCCTGTAGGTAGCATTCATGTAAATTTAAACAACTAAATATAGTACACCATTAAACAATCATTACCTTTTTAAAGGAAGAAGGCAAGGTCGCATCTTCCTCTTGTTGCCCACAGGCGGCCAGTATAGCCTTGTGGATCTTTTTCACCACACATTTTTGAGAAGATTTTGAATCTGCGGTCAAAATGGCCTTTTGGTGATGATCAAGAATTGATTGAAACCTAGCAGTCCAGTCAGAAGACATTAAGCCAAAAAAAACAGAGATGAGACTGTGAGTAAGCTGGTACAAGTAGGAGGGTGACTGGCTGAAACTAATTTGAATATGAGCCACTGGAACAATAACGCATGACCGTGTTCTTACGTGAGAGCCAAGTACATTCAATCAGACTGTGTTACAAGAACATCGGGTAGTGCTAGGCCCCTATTCATTTTCTCCTATCATTGTCTTACTTTGTACTTACATCATTTCACTTCGAACGCACAGCTCTTCTAGAATGCTGTGCATGTTTTACTGTTAACATTGTTTCGTCTCTCTGACTCACAACCCTATGCCCTTACTGTCTGACTGGTACTTATCTCTGACTTGTGTTCCCCTTTGCCCTTACCGCCTGACCAGTACTTATCTCTGACTCATGTTCCCCTTTGCCCTTACCACTAATACGGCAGTCCTGCCCTCAACCACTTCCTACCTATATATACCAGTAGGGTATTGCTTGTATTCTCTAACTTGAATCTACTTGGTTCTATCTGCCTATCTGCTAGAAGCCTTAAGCAAGCTTCGCTTTCTCATCTTAAAACTCCTGTTGTGCTCGTCGCCCAACAGTCTTGCTAGCTGAGAAACACGATTAGAGACACGCCGTCCTAATCGTCGATAATACCTTCATCTCACCAATGAAGTTATTGCTGTGAACTCTTGCTATCGAACGCCCGCTAATCTCAGCAGGCTTAGCAAGAGCCCCTATCCAAGTTCTAGTTGTGAACTTGCATCATTTGTAACAGACTGTTAACTAATATTGCCATCACCATGGTTAATTCATGGTATCCACATGACTCAGATATGAGCACAAGATCAAGATCACGCCTGAAAGTTATACTTCAATCAAGTTAGGAACATAGACATTATAGGTAATAGAAACAACTTCAAATAGTTAAATTGAAAAATCTAACTACACACTAGGCACGTAATCCAAAACAGGTCCAAAAAATTCACTGAATTGAGACACTAAGGTAAATAACTCAAGACAAAAGCATATCATCAGCAACCTCATCCTCATCATCGTCGGGGATACCAGGTGTGGGCATCAAGGCCATTGAAATCCAGCATGAATCAGGCCTTTTTCCTGGGAAAAGGATCCTTGAATGCGCTGGTTGTGAGAATGTATACCCTTTCCTGCATTTGTCATTCTTGCATTCAAAGACATAGTCCTTGTGCATGGAGACAGAATGCCAGGCATTAGCCCACCCACACTCTGGGCATTGGACCAGCAGGTACTGACCCCATGGGCGAAGTTCAGAATGCATCCAGGAGAACTGAGTGATGGTCAACGAATCAGAGCCATTGGGCATCAGCAAAAACACATCACTATGGCACCCCAGCTTGTAGGACTGGCCTAGCATGTCAGGGAAGATGACATGAATGGGCAGCTGCTCAATAATTACCAGTTCTGCAAATGCTAGCAAAAGGTGCATTGCAAAACCTGGTTGGAAGTGGACAGCATTGAAGCTGATAGTAGCTGTCATCTGATGGCTGGTTTACTAAGTTAGTCTATGAGACGCTAAGGTCAACTAAAATACTCACTCTATGACTGCCTTTTGCAAGCATGCAAAAGAGGTCAAGTTGTTGATGAGTGCGCCACAAGAAAAAGCCACAGGTATGATTCACCTGCCCTGTGAATCAAGGGATGCCAAGGTGAAAGGAGAACATCAAGAACCTTGCAATCCAGTGAGTAAGTACCACATGAGTCAATAGCAGTCACTTACAGAGTGAACGCGGGCAAAGACATATTGCTTCTTCCCCTCATACCTGACAAACAGATCGCCATGGTTGTTGTCAGTATTGTTAGTGATTGCAACAACGATGCGCGGCCAGTCCAAGTCCAACAGCGCCTGAACCATTGCACTCACCTTGGACTGGTAGTTCTTGATCTTCAAGCCACTGCCAATGTCGAACACAACAGTGCGAAAGTCGAATCCACCACTGGGGAAGTAGGGCTGAAGAAAGTCGGAGGCAAGTTTGAAACAACTGCTGGTTGTGTCGTGGTTGACAAGGACAAGATGCAGCATGAGGAGGGGTGCCGAAGAGAGTTGAGAGAGGAGTGAGACCTCCAGGGCACCATGGATGGGGAGGAATGAGGCAAAAATGTGTTTTCCCTTCCGGTAAAAGCCCTACAACTTCAAGTTAATGTTAGTTAGAGAGAAAGGGACAAAAAACTTACAAAATAGGGCAAGTAAGATGTGCATCCATGGTATTGTCCTGCCACATGGCAAGAGATGCAGACAAATGTGACATTGTCTTTGGTGATCACGTGTGCACCAGCAGGGGGAATATCCATGCAGCGTGAGCACATCACACATGGGCAAGTGTTGCCGAAGAAGAGGCGATCATCTCCAACAGAACCGTCCCTGCAAATGAGACAAAACTGCAAAAGAAAACACAGGTTAGTGCAAACAAGCATGCAGCAATCCACATACCTCATTGTGGTGGAATGGCTCACAAACCTCGATCTCCTTCGGTGCAGGAACCACTTGGGTGGTTGACGGCAATGGCAACACGATTCACGGTGTGGTGCCACCAGTGGACTTCTTGCAGGTTTGCTTGGATTTGACCATGATCGGGCTATTAATAATAGATGGTTTAAAATTAGTAAATGATGCAAAGTAAACAAGACTTACAAGGATAGTGTAAACAAAGGTAAAGAGAGAGTGCTCAGTGTACTTAGAAAGAAATGAACCAAGTTGAGATTGGCGTTGGTTGATTTTGATAAATAGATACAAACAAACACGTTGCACAAATAGACATATTGCACACGCCACAGTGTTACATGCACCTGTGTGTCACCTTAAACATTACTTATTAGTAAGAGTGATGTGATGTGATGTTCGTTACTAACTAGGGGGGGAATCTTAAGCTGCAGTACTTCAGCGATTGCCGCAGCACTCAGCACTGACTTAGGAAGAATTTCTAGCTAAATAGATAAGATATAATCAGTAGATACGATAAGCCATCTTATCTGCTTACATCAGGTACCTCTAACGTTAAATCAGGTGACAGCACTACTTTCCCGCATCTCGTTGTTTCCCACGACGACTGAACCTTCGAGCTCATCATCGCACACGACGACCACAAAATACACCTCAAATTTCATTATTTCAGAGTGCTCTTTTTTGGTTCCTCGGCCTATTATCACTCAAGTGGCCATGGTAACATGGGTGTCTCTTTCTGCTGCACATGGATTACTAATACAAAGACTTTAGGGCGGCTGACTCTTGTCATCAACAACCACACTGTTTACCCTGGACTACCCCACTTACTTGCGCAGCAACATCTGAGTAGGGTGAGGTGATTGATGAATAGAGATGTTGATATCAGGGAGCCGAACACGTAAGCAAACGTGCCCTCTGTTTGACACTCACCACCTTGCAGAAGTGCCATGGCACGCTCTGGCAAACAAATGTCAACGTCCTCCAGGGTGAGGATGTCAGTCCTCCATAACTCACATTCCATCCATACGACTACTACTTCCTTGACTCGAATCTGACGTGAATGACTGGACAAGGAACGATGGCAAGCAGAATCCATAAGACGTGGGTTGATTTCATTTTCTTTCTTTTGCTTTTATGCTTACGCCAGTGAAGAAAATACCCAACGAGCACGTGCGCTCTTAGCTGAGGCCCAGCTTGAGGTTGGACCAGATCACCATGACAGCATGCAGGGTGACTTTTCTTCCATGGATTTTGAGGATGACAGCACGGATGCCGAGGCCAAAGGAGATACTATCAGTGGGCTGCTATTCTCTGAGTTTTATCGCACTTGCGCTGCACAAAGGTATGTCTGGACAAATGTTCTTGTGCACTCTCTTATTACCTTGGTACTAGAGGAACTACCTACTGTCAGTGACACAACAAGCGAACATGCGCACATTGTGTGGACAGAGCAGATGCCTGCCCTCACTGATGCCTATCTACACTGGAAGTATGGGCCTGAATCACAAGATCTTGACCATAGTGCTGGGCACTTGTTCAGTGTCCGCAGTGTTGGTATCATGGGTATGTCATTATCAGTCTCATTTTGATCTCCCTTATTGACACATTTTAAATAGACTTTTCGCATAATACAACGGTTCACCAACAGCTCAATGAACCAGGGAATGCCACACTCCTGCGCCATGGTCTCCTTGGTTGTTCACCCATCCAACCAATGGTCGCTATATGCCTTGAGTGTTTAGAGCTCTACCATCAAATTCGCCGGCACCAGTCCTCATTCAGCATCCAGTCCATCACAAGAGTCTTGTGTGCACTTCACAATGTAAGCCAATTATATAAATCTCCACATCATTTACAACTGCCTGCAGGTAACATATAGCCACACATTTTGGAGTCAGTTTACCACAGTGTTTGATATCTATATTCAAATCCAGCGGTCTATTCAACAATGCATCGACCTCGCACTCAACAGGACTCCAGCAGACTGGCACATGAATGGAGTATGTCCATGCTGTGCATTCGAGGTATGTATTCCTTGCAATGTTCTTTCATGTGCTGATCATTCTCAGCAACCAAACAAACTGAACCTTGTCCCATGGTGATTACATAGCATGGACAGCAATCACTCCGCAAAGTGCATTGATGGCTCTGGCTCAGCAGATCCGCAAATTTTCAAGAGTGATTATTTCATTACTAATGATATTGTTGATCAATTTAGGGATGACGTTAGGAACCGTCCTGGCGAACGAAACACCATTCCGAATCCCAGCTGCACAGACAATTGGACCGCTGCAAAGAGTCACGAAGAGGACAAGATTTCCGTCTTTGAGCAAACAGGTGTATTTCTCATGGCCTGTCGCCACGGTTTTGTGGAGTGTATCATTGAAATGAGGTGCAGCAGCGAGTTGTAAGTAATTGTGTATTCAGGCCATTTTTAATTTAACAAAACATCACGTTAGGGCGAAGTACGGCCTTGCTGCAATCAATCGGATGCTTGACGTCTGTGGGAAAGACCAAGCTCTTGGCTATAACATTAGCTGTTCATCACATAAGACAGTTGCCGCCAAGGCAAATGCTAATAACCTTGTTATTGCGGTCAATGCATTCCATGGGTATGCTCACAACTGTCAATGTCAACTTGCAAACCATCTATTGTATCTCAATGGCTTTGAGATTGAAGACTTGGAGACTTGTGAGCAGATCTTCTTAAGTTCCAATAGTGTCGCTTCGCTCATTCGCCACGATCATATTTCCATTGGGTCCAATTCCTCGACCTTCACTTCGACCAGTGGGATAAGGACAAGTACCTGGAGCTAAGTGCATTTTTCTTGTCTGAATTCATCTTTCTTCTGACTTACAATTTAGGTTGTTTCCTGCACAACAACTATATTCAAGCACTTCATACGATCAATGACTTCACCCCGCTACTTGATGACTTCAAATTACGCAAATCATTAACAGATGAAGACTTCGTCCAATGGAAGCACAAGGAATCAGAGTTTCTTGCTAACCTTTCCCGTGAGTCACCAGCTGACGTGTTTGCGGTGACATATGTGGAAGAAATGGAAAAACTTCAATTTCTTGAGTTTTTTTTTCCATTCACTTGCCTCCATTCCCGCTAATGTGCTACCTGAATCTAGGGCAAAGTATGGCAGCATTACGAGCGTCCCTTTCCTTATGTACACCCCAGCAAACTTTACGGTGTCATCTGGACTTGATGTGCCAATGCAGGAACATTCTAAGGCCACAGAAGCCGAGTGGACCTTGGCATTATGATGACTCCAATTGCAAATGAACGTCGTCGAAGACTTTGAGCATCATCATGGAATCGGTGAGCACTGGATAGCATCAGACCCTTGATATGTGCAAGCACTAGAATACTCTAGTCAACGGTACTTTATTCGTGTAGTCGAGGAACTAGAAGGATTAGTCGTTCAATGCCTGTTTGAGTTGTCAAAGGCGAATCTTTCTGGCACAGGTATGATAAATTTTCTATTTAGAAATCAAACTCACGACCAGTGGTCAGGGTACAAGATGTGCAAGTACATATCCAAAGCAATCACACAACGATCTTCTGCAATTCATACAGCGCTTGACAGATACAACAAGCTGGCACCTCTGCAAGTCCCACCTCAACCAATCCTTGATTATGCTGAAGTCATAGGATATGCGGCTTTAGGAGAATTCACGCTCCTGAAGCATTCACGTCACAATCTACTTACGCGGCCATGGGCGACACCAGAAAATCACGAGATGGCAGCAAAGTTTTTCAAAGTCCTACACTCACATGAAGAGATCACATGCTTGAACATTGAGATAGGGAGACTTCATGCTTGGATGGAGTTTGAGGAGAAAAGCATGCTCTCCGCAATAGCTGCACTGAACCACGAAGCCTCACCCCTCCTAGCGTCTGAGTTGCAGAAGCAATATGCTGCGCGACACCGTGTTAACAATATTCACCGTGCTCGCCTACAGAGTGTCTATCTGTTGGATGGTTATACTGGTGTGCTACATTCAACACTTTCATCGCAGGAGTTGACAGAGGAGGAAGAGGAGGAAGAGGAGTGTAGCGATGAGGTGCATGAAGAGGCTACAAGACTCGCAGATGCTATTACTCGTATCATAGTGTAGGGACCATTGATCTATCTGTCGCGCAGAAGAATGGACTTGCCATGCATTGGATCAAATTGCGCTGTGACATGACTTGATTGATATCAAATGCCGCTTCATCAACAGTATTGTTCTCAATTTTAATCAAGTAGATATGCTTATTAGATGTATTAATAGTAGTAGCTACTTGTCGACTTAAAGTAGATTGAAAATGATAGATGTCTTCACTGTTCCGGTTACTGCTCAAGCGTCATAACTCATATGAGTTATGACACGCAGTAACAGTGGAACAGTGAAGACATCTATCATTTTCAATCTACTTTAAGTCGACAAGTAGCTACTACTATTAATACATCTAATAAGCATATCTACTTGATTAAAATTGAGAACAATACTGTTGATGAAGCGGCATTTGATATCAATCAAGTCATGTCACAGTGCAATTTGATCCAATCACTTGTGTCGGCTTGATCCATGGAATCATATTGATCACGCCTTTCACCAAATCTCATGTTGTCTTTCACTAAATCTCATGTTCCAAACCACTCAAGAACCTACAGAAAGTCTGGCACTCACTGACAACATTGCACTTATACTCAGTGACTCAGTAGGATGCTGCAGGGTCTCATAATTGGCACACGTACTAGTAATGAAGTTGTAATTGCTTAACACTTCATTCTCAGATCATATTTTCACCTTCAGTTTTAAATGTGTCAAACTCAGTTTCTTTTGGCATCAAGCTCTCAAACACTTCACTCTTGTATCAAGGAATGGCACGATCAGAACTTCTCAACAATATCACTTGTCTCGACTACTTGGACTTGCACACACAAGCTGTAAGATGGCTTGCATGCACATTCAACATTGCTAATGCTTTGCCTCCAGAACAACTTTGTAGAAATCAAAATGACAGCTGGATGTGAGTTTATTAGGTGTCCTGGCGTGTCCAATCCGACTCCTACTTTCACAACTGCACTCGACATATCAGAGCTCATCAAGAACGTAGACAAGAAACAAGTTGTCAAAGCAATCTATTCTATATTCTCGGAGTCCTTCATGCGCATGGTTCATCAGCGCAGGTTTAAGTGGGAGAGGGTGCGTCTTCCTGAGTCCATGCTTGAACATAAGGCCATGAATTCTCTTTGTTGTATGCTAATGATGGTACATGATGCAGCTTTAGATAAAATTGAACCCATTGGCAAGCCCTCAGCCAAAGATCTTGCCGGCTCCTCATATATCTTCCCCAATCCTCTGCGCTCTACCATGAATATGCAAACTAACGACTCCTCCGTGCACCTATCCCCCCGGTTTGAAGACTGGCATGATTCCATCACCTCTGACGGCCTGTCAACATGTCTCTCTACCATGACATTTGCTAGCACCACTTGTTCTTCTTTACATTCACTCTCTGACAACGACAATAATGACACTGCTGAGCTCACTCTTTTGTCTGAGCCAGTTGTATGCGACACACACAACATCCACATTCTAAACCCTGTCAAATCAGAGGTTCGCATCCCTAGCCCTGCACTGCTCACTGGCCCTACTCAGCACAAGCATCAATTCAAATCCAAGCACCAAGCCCTCCTCCATTCATAATCTCACCCCGCTCGCCTCTATTGAAATATCTTGCGTCCTTGCATACTCCACTAGCACCTATCTCACCCACTCCCTCATCTCAACAAGGCAAAATTCCATCGAGGCTTCCCAGCCCTCCGCCATTCGTAATCTCACCCCACTCGCCTCCATTGAAATATCCTGCATCTTTGCATGCTCTACTAGCGCCTGTCTCACCTACTGCCTCATCTCAATAAGGCAAGATTCCGTTGAGGCTTCCCAGCCCTCCACCATTCATAATCTCACCCAACTCGCCTCCATTAAATAATTCTGTATCTTTGTGTCCTCTGCCATCATCTACGTCCCAATCTCTACAATGCCCGTCTCCTTTGAAGAAAAAGACTTCTTCAGGCCGCTCCGTCCCGGAATTCAAAGCTGTGTCTGTGCCCTCCAGTCATGATTTCCAACTATCGCCTAGCACACCACATGGGGTTGATGGTTCTTCGGATCCCCAGTTACCATCTAGTGATTCTGTGAGTCATGCCCATTTTTTCTTATGCTATACTAACCAGAATTAGGGACTTAATGTGAAAAAACACTCAAATCCTGTGCAGATCCAGATGTTGTTGAAAGGCGAAGAAGATAACATCTCTATCACTAACAATATTTACTTGATGACAGCCGAAATGCGCCTTCCGATTCCCTGTGATATGGGAGTTGTTAAAATCTCTGATGACATCATGAGGGTCCTTCAGAACGTTCGACTTCATCACACTGCAATGGATGAGACATGGAAGTGCATTCACCAGGTTGATGGCTACAGTCCCTTGTGCTGGCAGGCTATCCTTATGAAGTTGGAAATTCCAGAGGATTGTGTCAGCCTGCTGCTGCATGTGATGGCACATGCATCAAATGATCATCAACTCAGTATGTGTTTACATTGCATTTTCAGCGTGGCCATCGCTAATGATACATCTATTAGTTGAATAGTCATAGATTACTATTTTGTTTGTAGTTCTGTTGGAATTAATAGTGCTTTGTTCGCTTGCTGACCTCGACTGAACTTAATTTTGTGACCTTCCTGATTCTCCTGATTCTCCTGTGTATATAACTTATGACCATGTTTTTATTAGTTCAACTCACCATGGTCCGAGCTCGAGCTCAGCGCTCATGTGCAAAGCTCACAGCTGCGCAAAAACAAGAACAGCACAGACGGCAGGAAGCGTTAACTGATGCTATTGACATTGCTAAGTCAGCATACGTCCAGGAAGCTGCTCACATTGCGGAGACACATGGATGGTGCATATTTTCTCTCTTTCTCTCTGGTTTATTCAAGCTAACTTACTGTCTTTGTTAGATCTCTCAAATGGATGCACAATCAGTTGTTTCTGAGGAGCCGTATGCTACATCAACAACATGGAGTCAATTCTTGGAACACCTTCATTCAAGCCAAGCACAAAGAAGCAAATGAAGGTACAAGTTTATTTATTTTCTACTGAACTATTACTGACCGAGATCTAGACCTTGAAAAGGGTGAACGGATCAAACTCACTCAGTTCATTGAAGACAACAAGACTGAGCTTGTCCATGCCCATTCAAAGCTTATGTTCGCAGAAAAAAGAGCCTACAATATGCAGGTCCTTGAAGCCTGTCAGCAGAGAAATCGAATCACACGTGCAAATCCAAAGGCTACTATTCATGATGTCAATGCAACCTTTACTTCTATGGATCACAAGGTAAGTTTTCACACTTCATCTATTTACAAAGCTAATTCTGTTACTAGTGGATGGCTCTTTGTGCTCGTACCGGCATAGAGGGTTTCTATGTAGCAGTTCAAGGTGGTATTGAAGATCTTTCTGAACCCAAGGTTTTTTTCACTCAGAAGGCCGAAAAGTTTGTCAAGGATATCCTCAATGTGGAGCCATGTCACCTTGGCTTAAAACTTTGTTGTGAGCAGCCTCAGTAACTCTTATTTTTATTTGGTTGTTCCTCAAGCTAATGTCTTGTGCAGATCAACATACTGCTCATCATCAACGTCCTCTGAACAAACTAATCAGTGAATGCCGCACCTTCATCCAGGAAGGACTTGGTGCATTTTCTCGGCTCAATTCATTAAACATACTAATCTCCTACTCAGATTCAATTGCCCTTGAAAACAACATCCAACATCTGATCACAATGAACTATACTAACTACGAGCAAAAGATGGTCGAACACCGCAGCTTCGCACTCGTCAGCTGGCCTGTGCCTGGGCCAGTTCAAAATCCCTCGAAGGTTGGGGAAGATCCGGAGTAAACAAATTGTTGGACGCATTTCGGGATGGAACCTGTCACTGGGTGAAGTTAACTGACAAAGAACTTTTAGTGAGAATGAAGGATAATAGGGCTTGTGCTGCCAGAGGAGTGCTGATTTATATGCTGAGGAAGGGAAGGAATAGAGCCCCCTTGAAGCAGAGGGGCGCAGATATTGTTGTGTCCTCTGATGGAAGCTCTAGCTCTAGTGATGGAAGCTCTAGTGACTCGGATGATTGTTAGTAGCGCACAGTAGACTTAGATCTTTTTTGTTTTTGTGCAATGCAATGGTACTTAAATATATCATTTTGTCAGGGTTTGTGGACTGTATGTAGGTAAAAACATATCTAATAAATATCCAGGGATGATATATATAGGGGACCGAAAAAGAGCACTCTGAAATAATGAGATTTGAGGTGTATTTCATGGTCGTCGTGTGCGATGATGAGCTTGAAGGTTCAGTCATCATGGGAAACAACGAGATGCCCGGGAAAGTAGCGCCATCACCTGATTTAACATTAGAGGTACCTGATGTAAGCAGATAAGATGGCTTATTGCATCTACTGATTATATCTTATCTATTTAGCTAGAAATTCTTCCTAAGTCAGTGCTGAGTGCTGCGGCAATCGCTAAAGTACTGCAGCTTAAGATTCCCCCCCTAGTTAGTAACGAACATCACATCACATCACTCTTACTAATAAGTAATGTTTAAGGTGACACACAGGTGGTCACGTGTCCAAACCACAAATTCAATGTGTCACATTGAATTTGTGGTTTGGACATGTGACACTGTGGCGCGTGCAACATGTCTGTTTGTGCAACACATTTGTTTGTATCTATTTATCAAAATCAACCAATGCCAATCTCAACTTTCCACAAAGTCAACATGTCACATTGTTAATTCCACAAATTCATAAGTCAATGACATTGCTGATTGTTTGTCAGTGCTATTGTGTTTGTTGTGTCAACAAACAATGACAAACTGACCTTCGTATATGAAGTTCAACTTCACTTCTCATGGTTCAATCTCTCCTTTTACCATCCTCTTGTCATCAACCACACTTCATCTCTTTATATCTTTGTGTGCTGTTATTTCAGGGTGACTTCTGGTGTACTCCTTTGGGTTCTTGCAGGCTGCAGCTGCAATAATTCAAAGGTACTACTACCTTATAGTCGCCCTTCCAAAATCGTAAGTCTTGATTTTTGGTGTGCCTACTTACTAATTGTTTTTATTTACATGTACTATCTTTTTCTTGAGTTCCCTGAAGGTAAGTACTTCCTTGCTCTCATCTGCTTGCTAATATCCATTCTACTTAGCATTATGTTACTTGGGATAGCGCAGTGTATGCCGCTTATCCTAACAATCGCCCTTTCAAAATTGTAAGTCTTGATTTTTTGGTGCACCTACATACTCATTGTTTTTATCTACATGTACTATCTTTCTCTGGAGTTTCCTGAAGGTAAGTACTTCTTTTCTCACATCCACTTGCTGATATCTGTTCTACTTAACATTATGGTACTTAGGATAGTGTAGTGCATGCCACTTGTCAGTGGCTCCTGCTCTTTGAGACTGGGGATGATGCAGTGCATGCCACTTGTCAGTGGCTCCTGCTCTTTGGGACTGGGGGATCAAGTCCTTGCCTCTTGTTAGTGGTTCCTAATGGTAAGCACTCTCTCACTCATGACCTCAACTCATCTGCTTCATTCTACAGGCCATCCCTTCTTCCTCCTGCTCTGTGAGACTGGGATCAAGTCCCTGCCGCTTGCCAGCGGCTCCTTCATTATGGTAAGCGCTCTGACACTCATGACCTTAACTGATCTGCTCTGTTCTACAGGCCAAGACCTTCATCCATGCATCAAGCGCTCTCCTTCTCCAGTTAAGTAGCTGTCTTATTTCAAATTTCGCTCTAACATCTACACAGGACAGTAGTATATATATATTTATTACCTATAATTTCACTTGGACTGTGAGGCTTTGGTGAGGAGGGCCCCCTCATTGAAGTCTCGCAGCTCCCCTTTTGTAATTTTTACTTGAATAATTTGTATACTAGTAGTGTTTTTATCCTTTGTAATTGAAACTTGGCCTTCCTTCAAAGCTTAATTTTTGGCCAGCTGAAAAGTCACATGACCGTGTGTATATTAGTAAGCAAAGTCGACCAAGCCAACATTATGATATATCAAGTCCAACAGAGTTAACCACACCAGGTTGGTTAACCTCATAGGTGCCACCATCTATATGTTTTCTTAGATAGATAATGTTCTATATCTGAGTTAGTTAACCATGTCATGTATAATATAGCCATGGCCATGTATAAGACCAGTTTTGTGCACCTCACCAGGTTGAATACTGGTGGTCAACAGCCACATGCCAGGTTGGTGGCCAATGAGAACACCATACTTTCAATACTGGCGGCCATGCCAGGTTAACTGATAAGACTTCTTGCCAGTCCTTAAGACCCTGATATTTGCAATATCATGTGGGCCGCCAGTATTGAAAATATCAAGTGACCTTAACTCTTACAGTTTGAGAGTCCCTGCCAGATAATGGAAGCTCGCAGGAAGAGTACATGATAACTGTTCTGTCAAAGGTAAACTCTTAACTCTTATGATTTGAGAGTCCCTGCCAGATAATGGAAGCTCATGGGAAGAGTACAGGTAAACCAACCTGGTGTGGTAAACCAACCAGGCATGGTAAACCTCAACTCTTATGGTTTGAGAGTCCCTGCCAGATAATGGAAGCTCATGGGAAGAGTACATAATAACAGTTCTGTCAAAGGTAAACCAACCTGGCATGGTAAACCTCAACTCTTATTGTTTGAGAGTCCCTGCCAGATAATGGAAGCTCATGGGAAGAGTACATGATAACAGTTCCATCAAAGGTAAACCAACCTGGCATGGTTAACCAGCCAGGCATGGTAAACCTCAACTCTTCTGGTTTGAGAGTCTCTGCCAGATAATGGAAGCTCATGGGAAGAGTACATAATAACAGTTCTGTCAAAGGTAAACCAACCTGCCATAAGGACTGGCAAGAAGTCTTATCCTGCACCAACCCATTCATCAATAGGTGGTTGTGGTTCAGTGACCACAGATGGTGGTGGTCTAGCGCAGATAGGTTGGTCAGTATTTGCTAGGTTGCAGAACACTACCTATCAAAGAAAACATATAGATAGGTTGGTCAATATTTGCCGGGTTGGTGAACCAGGTGGTTGTGGTATAGCGACCACAGATGGTGGTGGTCCAGCACAGATAGGTTGGTCAGTATTTGCCAGGTTGGTGAACCTATCTATATGTTTGCTTTGATAGGTAGTGTTCTGGCAGCCATGCCACAGGTTGACAGCCAATGAGAACATGATGCTTTCAATACTTGCAGCCAACATGATATTGAAAATATCAGGTTCTCATTGGTAAACCAACCATTCTACATTATCTATATGTTTTCTTCGATAGATAGTGTCCCCCATACCGATGTACAAGCTGGCTAAATTTTGTTTTACTTAGCATCATGGGTCTGGGCAATCAAAGTACATGCTACTTGTCAGCAACTCCGACTAGTGAAGACAAGGTCTCAACAAGGTAAGGCTTATAAAGACCTCAAACTTACTACCTAGTAGCGCAACTGCGGGTCAATTGCCAATTTGGGCCAGGCTTCAATTAAGTGTTTCTTCCATCAGTAGATTCCGTTTGTATATCCAAATTTGAGGACAAGATTATCATCATTCCATCAGTAGATTCTGTGCATATATCCAAATTTCAGCACAAGATCATCATCATTTCATATAACTATATTAAATGATCATTGATTCAAGCAAAGTTGGAGCGCAGGATCTGGTTGAAAAATTTCCTTGCTCCCTATGGACCAACTAATGAGTGAATTGACCAAACTCAGAGCGGCTCTGACTACAAGGATCCAGGCCATTATGAGGGATTCATCAGCAACAGGGATCTTCAAAGGGGGGATATTGCAGGCTCATCTTCTACATAAAGCAAGGTGTGTTTACATTCAGGAACTTTGTTGATCGGCTGTAAACTCAACTGTTTTGGTCAAGGTTGAGAATTGGATTTGAGCTCAACAGTTGCTTAGCAACAGCTGACATTGGTTTCAATGCCTCTGGGTCAATCTCAGAATATGAGATCAATTGGGCCGCACTCACAATTACCCATGCCATGGTAAACACTTGTGAGTTAATTTACTTTCAAAGGTATCACTCAGTTTCAAATTCAGATGTCAGATTATGTGGATTGGGATGTTGACAGATTTGCCGAAATGGCCAAGGTCGCCCCACCAAATTGAGATGGTTCAGTCTTGAATACTGATCAGCAACAAAAGTATTTTGCACCAGCTATCATTGGTAAAATTTCAGTCCCAGCTACCATTGTGGACAGGCAGGGTAAAATTTTAACAATTTACTTGCCACATATTCTGTCACCTTCTAGGATTGTAGGTTCATTCTTGCATGGATATTCCGATCAGAAATTGACAATTAGATTAGGAATATGTTAACTCAGCCACTAAGGGTTTACATGATTTACTTCTTCAAACAATTACGTCCTCAGCCCAGGATCAATCTTGGCGATCTCAGGGCTTTGTTGTGCTGGAGGAAGGTGGTGAATTTGGAGTGGGTAGAATCACAGTATCACCAGCTTTTTTTTATGCAAAGGCATGAGGTATAGGATGAATTAACTGGGCATTGAGCTGCTTTTGACTCTTTTTGCAGAGACTGCAGGACCCAATGGTGACCTCAGCTTCTTACAAGTCTGCAGAGGTCCAAGAGTGGCTAGCTGCCTTATCAGCTACTGAATTCTTCTGGAATGCCATTACTGCTGCATTGGCTCCAGATCTATTTGAAGCAGGTGCCTTGGCAATCACTTGGGTTGTGCAGGAACTTCAAGGTTCTGGTAGACCAGTGTCAGCGCCCATCTCTCATTGGCCCTTGATCTTCTCAGGATGGGAAATAATTGCAAATCGGACCACTTTATCACACTGAGACGCTGGTGGCTCATCCTCCCTTTTTGATCTTCTGATCAGTTTGGGAAGTGGCCATGAGGCCAAGTTAACTTTGGCGGATGTTGGGGCTGAGCTGGATTATAACCCTGGGACAATGGTCTTTATTTCAGGGAAGGTTCTGCAACATTCTATTGGTCCATGGGGGCCAGGTGAAAGACTTGTCATTACCCATTTTATGAAGGATAAAATCCACTCCAGAGTTGAGGCATCAAGACCTGCCTTTCCAATGCAAGCCTTTTTTTTGAAGATGATGGGGCAAGGGTAATGACAGACTCCGGTAAGGGAAGAGAGGTTCTGGGGGGGGAGGGGGGAAAATTCAGGTGTTTGAGAGTATACCTACTAGATTAACTGATGTAGCCGAGTGATTATTATTAATGATCTTGCTTATCAAAAATAGAATGTTAAGGGCATCTATTATTCTTGCCCCACAAGTGACAGTATGTCTCCACAGAAAAAAACTCGTCTGAAGGCAGCTACATTTTCCTTCAAAGGAAGAGGGCGCTTATCCAAAGGCAAGGACCTCGATGTTGCCTATGTCTCTCATCAACAAGTCATTGGGAAGAAAAGGAAGCCAACCTGGGTGGAATCATGTGCTGACAGCCTCTAAGAGACTGGTCCGACACCATCTCCATCCTCCAGCCCTCATAAACGGGTTAGAGAGGATGCTCAAGGGTTGCAAAGCACTCATGAGGATTTTGATAGAGAAGTCCTTGGAGACTTTTATGCAGAGAACCAACAAAGAAAAACCAAGGTGAGCATATTGATTGATTGTCATTTAATTTAGTACTCAATAGAGATCAATGGTACCAGACTCAAAATGACTTCATCAAAGAATATCTGCCTTTCCGCCACTTGTACCTAGATATCCTCCTTGACTTGGAGAAGTCCTCTGATGCCTCTGAGTGCCAATCTTGTCAGATTGGTGAAGGGAGATTCTGATGTTTGACTTGCAGTGGAGATCAGATGTTCTGTCATTCTTGCATTGTCAAAGCTCACCAGTTTTTGCCCTTCCACAAGGTTCAAGAGTGGATTGGAAAATGCTTCCAAGACAAGTCACTTGAAGAATTGGGTTTCATCTGGCATATGGGCCATGGAGGACAACCATGTCCATTTTCTGATGACCCACAAACATGGGAGGATATGCTACTGGATACAGAGGCTGGTTTTTGACCAACGGAGACAATTAATGGTCAGGCTATACCGACCACCTTGACTATCATACATTCAACTGGAGTGTTTGTCCACAATGTCATTTGGTGCGGCTGTCCTGGGACCAAACATCAGCAGCATGTGCAATTGCTGAAGGCTGGATTATTTCCAGCAAGCACCACTCAACCACAAACTGCCTTCACTTTTGAAGTCTTAGATCATTTTCTAATTGACACACTAGAATGCAAGACTTCAGCATCAAGCTTCTTTGAGAAAATTTGTCAGATGACCAACAACTCTTTCCCAGATACTGTTCCTGTGAGATCATATAAGTATTCTTGTCAACACTTAAACTGACCTTATCAAATATTTTCAGAATAGATATCGAGAACTTATGAGAGTCTCTCAGCTGTGGAGAGACTTAATGAGCCAAAAATGGTTTGGATTTGGTCATGACATTGAAAAGAAACCTGGCGAGGGTAATCTGGCTTGGTTTTGCCCTGCTTGTCCTCAGCCTGGCATTAACTTACCTGCTGATTGGCAAGACAAATACGACAGGCAAGTCATTTATTCTTAGTTTGTGTTGTAGGAGGGCCAGCTCTGTTCTACCCTACTCTTATACTGACCAGCCGGCCCTCCTCTGCACAGTGTACAAGAACTCTGGCCAAAGTGGCTCAAGTTCTGGTCAAGCCGGCCAGCACTGCATAGACAGAACGTAGAATCAGGCCGGCCGGTGTATTCAGAGATTATATTGGCCGGTCAGCTCTCTAGAGACAGCATGCAGAACCATGCCAGCCAGAGTCACTTTGACTATCATTGGTGCTTGCTTTTGTCTAATCTTTTGACCTTATTACTTGACCTTATACTTACCCAAAGTTTATGCAGTTGGCTTGTTTCACAAAGATATGTGGTGGACGGTAACTTTACTGCTCAACATATGACCATGAAAAAGCCACAGTGGGATATTAGTTTGTCAGATGGGCTTGGGTATATGGTGAAAGAACGAAAATACCAGACTCATCTATCGTTGGCTGTAGAAAGTAAAGAAGTGAGTTAACTTGTGTCTATAGTTTTTCCTTCTTGCTTGACAATCAATGTAGTGCTCTTCATGTAGCAATCATCGAGCAGTGAATGTGGCTAATATCAGCAGGAGCAATCTCCAAGCTACAGGGGTAGGAGCAACTGCTTGTGCGTGACATGGATGCTTTGTTCCACACAGCACAGTTGATTTTCAGAAGGGTGAAAGGTCTGTGTATGTCCTCAAAGACAGCATGTTTCAAAGCTCATGGTCTTTGTAGACACATGAATATTGACTATTCAATATGCAATGCATTGAATTATTGTTCAACTGGTATAAACTTCTCTCTCATTATTTATGATGTGGGATGTCAGTGGAGCATTCATTTTTTACAGAGAGTGGCCCATAGCAAAGGCTTGTCTGTACCTGAAAATATGCACATCATTCCTGCGGTTGGAAAATTCCACCTCAGCGCTCACAAATTGGCTTGCTTTGCAAGGTACAGTCTCAAATTCATTCAAGGGGCTGGACAAGTTGATGGGGAGATTTTGGAGATCCTGTGGGCACCGTTCAATAAAATCTCCCCAACTGCTTGGTCAATGAGTCAAGCCCACTGTCAAGAAGTTCTTGATGATCATATGCGCGACTCAAACTGGAAAAAATTAGTTGGAACAAGTAAGCACTTCAATTGATAGATTTGATAACAGGGTTTGACACTTGAGCTTCCAGTGAAGACTCTGTTGAAAAAGTATAAATGGGCTCTCAAGGGTGTTGACGAGACAAAATCCCTTTTTGATGAGCTCACTCGGTCTCTGGACCCTGAGAAGATTTTGATGTGGGAGATCAATGAGCAAAAGGCTATGGAAAAATGTGGGGAGTATCTCGACATCTATCAGTTGCAGATCAACAAAGGTAGGTAAACCCTGTCCAACTGCAATGTCATATAGATGTCTAATCAGAATTTGTGTCTAGCCCCAACTATGGCAGAGATCCAACTCAAATTAACTGAGTCTGAGAATGCCGACACTGGAAAACCAGGAACAGTATCTTGGCTCATTACTGGCATCAATCTGGAGGATTTACAGTGCGTAATTGACACAAATGGAAGGAACAGCTTGACAGTGTTGTTTCAGGGATGGATTGAGAGCAGATATTCAACAACTTCCCACTGATGCAACCCCTGCTCAGAAAGCTTCTATAGAAGAGAAGCGACAGAGATTGGCAGCTAGGATTGCTAAATTTCATGAAACTGCTGATGTCATGACTGCCGGTATGGATCTCAGAATTGCAACAGTACATTCCGATGATCCTAGATTCTGCTGTGCAGAAAATGATGACTATGAGTGGGAAGAGGTCTCAGATGGGGAAATCTTGGAGGATTTAGATGAAGAAATCCTAGCTGAAGAGATGGGTATCTGGATGCCATCTTCAGTGGCCCACAATGATGCACTGACTCTTGGCCTGGGCCCCCTCCAAGCTGAGGAATTGGAACTTCGAAAGGGCCAAGCAAATGACTGCCTAGAAAGCCTCCATATGGCCCTTGGTCATAAGGCGATTGTCTATCGTCAGTATTTTCAAAGTGCTGATTCTACATGGGCTGGCACCAGGTCAAAGCAAGAAGCTCGTCCATGTCAGCTCAAAATTGACAAGTGTGTAAGAAGTCATCAGAGGGCAAGGTCGGCAATGGAACATCTAGGCATGGATGACGCCACATTGGGCAGTCTTTACTGCCCAATATTGCCTACTGAGCTCAGTATAGACAAAGAGGTAACAGAAGAAAACAGATTTGGACAAGGGTCAGACAAACTTGCTTGGTTTTGGAGGGTGAATAATGCCAGCAGAGGTCAAGAAGATGCCTGGATGGATGAATGTAAGGAGGAAATTTTATCTCAATTAGGTGTCCCTTAAACTTACTCTGATCAAGTCTACAGGGTGAACTGGTTGAAGGCCAAGGCTAGATGAAGTAGATGGCAAGAGGAATTGAGTCTGGTAAGACATGAAATGGGTTGGATCATAAATTGGTTCAAGTATCATGAGAAAGAATAGGACAGAAGGGGGTACCAAGCCATTAGACCTGGTCATCAAGCCTATCCTTATCAATAGGTCTTGATGTGGGGAAGATTTGTTGATAATGCTGAGAAGACTTTCAATGGATGTGGTTTTATACTTTGATGTAGTATACTGTCTCTATTTACGTTGAAATACAAGGCAGCCCAGCCAGCATAGCTCTACCCTATGCAGTCTATACTGCAATCTGTAAATATATATCACTGAACCTTTGCACTGGCCGGTCTGCACCTACCTATGTGGAAGCAAGGCTGGCCAGCCTGTAGGTTTGAACACAGTGCACTGGCCGGTTTGTATATACCTATGTAAAGGCAAGGCTGGCCGGTTTATAGCTCTGAACCTTTGCACCTACCTATGTGGAAGCAAGGCTGGCCAGCCTGTAGGTTTGAACACAGTGCACTGGCCGGTCTGCACCTACCTATGTGGAAGCAAGGCTGGCCAGCCTGTAGGTTTGAACACAGTGCACTGGCCGGTTTGTATATACCTATGTAAAGGCAAGGCTGGCCGGTTTATAGCTCTGAACCTTTGCACTGGCCAGTCTGCATCTGCCTATGTAGAAGCAAGGCTGGCTGGCCTGTAGGTTTGAACACAGTGCACCGGCTGGTTTGTATATACCTATGTAAAGGCAAGGCTGGCCAGTCCATAGCTCTGAACCTTTGCACTGGCCGGTCTGCATCTGCCTATGTAGAAGCAAGGCTGGCCGGTGTGTGGGTCCTTACAAGGCAGCCTGGCCAGCATAGATCTACCCTAGGTAGTCTACATCTGGCCAGGATAGTATTGTCTAAGAAATAGACAGTGCACTGGCCATTTTGTATATACCTATGTAAAGGCAAGGCTGGCTGGTTTGTAGCTCTGAACCTTTGCACTGGCTGGTCTGCATCTGCCTATGTAGGAGCAAGGCTGGCCGGTGTGTGGGTCCTTACAAGGCAGCCCGGCCAGCATAAATCTACTAGGTAGTCTACATCTGGCCAGGATGGTATTGTTTAAGAAATGGACCAGCTGGGTAGTTTCTATAGTCTGTAAATATATTTCACTTACAAGGCAGCCTGGCCAGCATCGTTCTACACTATGTAGTCTACATCCGGCCGGGATGGTAGTGTCTAAGAAATAGACTGGCTGGGTGGTTTCTACATCACTAACAAATGGTACTAGTATCTAAGGTATAAACCAGCCAGATGTTTTCTAACTAGCTGGCTAGCATAACTACTGTCTGGCACATACTGCAGTCACTTTACCCTTGATAAATACATACAACTAATGTTGAAATATCCATGTTCTACACATGCCAGCCAATGTGGGCCCATCAATGTATTGTTGTGATACATACAGGTGGGCCCATGCCAAGTGTGTATGTGATACCAACAGTGGGCCCATAGTGTGGTATAGTAGATAAGTGTACACTTTCCTATTGCATTTGGTAGGTATTGTGTGGTAGGTAGTGTATGAAATATGTGCCCAATATAAACAGGTCATCCAAGTGGGCAGTGGTACCAATATATACAAATGGGCCAACACCCAAAGCATATAGATGTGTCATGGACACTGCTCTGTCAATGGATCAGTCTTACAAATATACTTGCCCATGATAGACTCCAGAGGTCAGTCAATTGGTCAGTTAATTGATCAGTCAATTGGTTGGTCAATTGGTTGGTCAATTGGTTGGTCAAATATGTGAACATTGGGTCTGTCCCCTGAGTCACTTGTGCAAAATATACTTGTCAGGACTATGTCGGTCAAGTATGAGGCAGTCGGTCAATAGCTCAGTCATATGTGATGTATGAGAGACATGGTCAGTGGTAATGGAATGGCTTACAGAATATACTGGCCCCATGATAGATGAGGTGGTCGGTCGGTCGGTCAAAACATGTCAGGTCAAATATGATGTATCATGGACTAGCTTACAACATATATCTCTGTGAAGATAGACAGGGTATTTGGTCAATAGCTTGGTCATATGTGATGTATGCAGCTTGATCTTGACATAATTTGGTACAATAAATCCCTTGACAAATGCTCCACCACCATGTGATGCCACCAGTGGTCTCACCTTGTAAATTGGTCAAGATTTGATTGGGATACATGCATTGCAATATTCTATGTTAAAATACCGGTGTGAAAAACACAACCTGACTAGGCACTTGTAAAGGTACTCAGCCAGTATATGTCTAAGCTCTGCCTATGCTGCTATACTTGCAAACAATAAAGCAAGAACGTTCGACCCGAGGGAATACTAAGGACAACTCAAGATTGAAAGACCTGAAAGAGCGCTACCGCGGGAAAGAGCGGAAGTCAAGAAAGTGGACACAGAGTCAAAGGAGGGTGCTAGATAGCAAGTGGGATCAAGGTATTGATTGCAAGGGTAAAGGAAAGTCAAGGTAAACCAATAGGGGCTATAGAGCACAATTAAAGGTGACTACTTCTAAGTAAAACCTAATGGAAAGGAAATACAGTCAAAGGGAAGTAGTGTCGAAGTAATCACCATAGGCTTCTTATACTAGTAAACTATACCATCTCGGACTTGGAAGGGATAGGATATACATGTAATAAGACTGTAGCACTTGTTACAAACTCGAGGCAAGGCAAATTACATACCAATGAGGTAGGATGGACAATGGATGGATTCCGACGTTCCGAAGGGATCCTAGAGCGCGAGAACAGCGCGCTGGATAAGTGCTAAGCGCAGGAACAAGCACTAGATAGAGTGGACAAGTGCTAATGCATCTATAGACACATTGCTGGTAGTTCTGATAGCGCTATAAGCGCAGGAATAGCGCAGGATAAGTCGCGGGAACATGGATAGCGCTGCGGGAACGCGCGCGCATAGTGCGGGAAAGTGCGGACTAGCATCGCACAAGGGTTGTGGCTGAGACAAGTGCAGACTGCTGATAGGGGAGTAGTGAATAATATGAGGGATAATTTTGGTCCACCTAATCAAGGCTTATGCAGGTATACATGCCTAGTGCCAATATGATTGTCACACCGGGCAGTGAAATACCGGCTGAAATATAACAGCCACCTTCGGCTGGTCATAGGTCGGTCTGGAGCACCGGTCCATGTGACGCCACCGGTGGTTCCACATTGTAAATCGGTCAACCTTTAGTTGAGGTATATGCATTTCAATATTTGATGTTAAAATATCGAGCATTCAAATACCAGCTGAACTATTATGGCCACCTTTGGCTGGTCATAGGTCAGCCTGTAGCACCGGTCCATGTGATGCCACTGGTGGTCTCACATTGTAAATCAGTCAACATTTGGCTGAGATATATGCATTTCAATATTTGATGTTAAAATATTGAGCAGTCAAATACTGGCTGAACTATTATGGCCGCCTTAGGCCAGTCATAGGGTCAGCCTGTAGCACCGGTCCATGTGATGCCACTGGTGGTCTTACATTGTAAATTGGTCAACAGTTGGCTGAGGTATATGCATTTCAATATTTGATGTTGAAATACCAGGCAGTAGAATACCAGCTGAAATAATATAGCCACCTTCAGCCGGTCATAAAGTTGGGCTGTAGCATCAGTCTATGTGATGCCACCAGTGGTCTTACTTTTTAAATCAGTCAACATTTGGCTGAGATATATGCATTTCAATATTTGATGTTAAAATACAGGGCAGTTGAATACCGGCTGAAATAATATAGTCACCTTCAGCCGGCCATAGGTTGGGCTGTAGCACCAGTCCACAGGATGCCACCGACGGTCTTACATTGTAAATTGGTCAACATTTGGCTGAGATATATGCATTTTAATATTTGATGTTAAAATACCGAGCAGTGGAATACTGGTTGAGATATAATAGCCACCTTCAGCCAGTCATGGGTGGTCTTACTTTGTAAATCAGTGAAAATTTGATTGAGATACATGCATTTCAATATTCTATGTCAGAATACATTTACAAGCCTACTTATGACTGGTTCAAGTTAGCTGTGATACTTCAGCTGGTATTCCACTGTATGGAATTGTGACATAGCATATTGAAATGCATGTATCTCAATCACATTTTCACCGATTTACAAATTAAAACCCCAGCAACATCGTTGACTGATTTACAAAGTGAGACTACTGGTGACATTGCATGAACCAGCTCTACAAGTCCACCCATGACCGGCCGAAGGTGGCTGTTATATTTCAGCCATTATTTCACTGCCTGCTATTCTGACATAGAATATTGAAATGCATGTATCTCAATCAACTTTTCACCGATTTACAAAGTAAGACCACCCGTGACATCACATGGACCGGCTTTACAAGCCCACCCATGACTGGCTGAAGGTGGCTATTATATCTCAACCAGTATTCCACTGCTCAGTATTTTAACATCAAATATTAAAATGCATATATCTCAGCCAAATGTCGACCAATTTACAATGTAAGACCATCGGTGGCATCCTGTGGACCGGTGCTACAGGCCAATTTATGACCGGCCAAAGGTGGCCATAATATTTCAGCCAGTATTCAACTGCCCTGTATTTTAACATCAAATATTGAAATGCATATATCTCAGCCAAATGTTGACTGATTTAAAAAGTAAGACCACTGGTGGCATCACATAGACCAATGCTACAGACCGACCTATGACCGGCCGAAGGTGGCTATATTATTTCAGCTGGTATTCTACTGCCTGGTATTTCAACATCAAATATTGAAATGCATATACCTCAGCCAACTGTTGACCAATTTACAATGTAAGACCACCAGTGGCATCACATGGACCAGTGGTACAGGCCAATTCATGACCGGCCAAAGGTGGCCATCATATTTCAGCCAGTATTCCACTGCTCGGTATTTTAACATCAAATATTGAAATGCATATATCTCAGCCAAATGTCGACCAATTTACAATGTAAGACCGCCGGTGGCATCACATAGACCAGTGCTACAGACCGACCTATCACTGGCTGAATGTGGCTGTTATATTTCAGCTGGTATTTCACTGCCCAGTATTTTAACATAGAATATTGAAATGCATATATCTCAGCCAAATGTTGACCGATTTACAATGTGGAACCACCAGTGGCATCACATGGACCGGTGCTACAGGCCGACCCATGACCGGCTGAATGTGGCTGTTATATTTCGGCCAGTATGTCACTGCCCAGTATTTTAACATAGAATATTGAAATTCATCACTATCAGCCCAGGGCTTGGTTCATCCATGACAGCCTTCAGAATTTCATGGGGACACCTCAGTCATCATATGCAGCTTACATGGATGTAGATTAAGATGTTTCAGTCTTGGCTTACATAGTGCAGTGATAGTATGATAATAACCGATGATTTTATTCAGTGACCGACCGACCGGTCCACCCTATAGCATCATGTATTCAGTTACATATTGGCCCATATGATAACATCAGTTCTGTCAGCCGACCTGATAGCATCATGTATTCAGTATTCTCGGCCCATATGATAACATCAGGTATGCAGTTTCATCGGCCGACCTGATGGCATCAGGTATACCTTTCTGTCAGCCCATACAACAACGTCATGTATTCAGTTTCGTCGGCCCATAAGTTTGCATCAGTACCATCGGCCAACATGATGATGTCAGCTATTTACAAGGAAATACATACATGATGCCCTCATGTCGGCTGAAAGACCTGATACCATCATGTCGGCCGAATATACTGGATGCCTGATATTATCATATGGGCTGACAAAACAAATACCTGATGCCATCATGTCGGCCGATAGACCTGATACTATCATGTCGGCTGAATATACTAAATGCCTGATATTATCATATGGGCCGACAGAAATGAATTCCTGATACCATCAAGTCAGCTGATGGTACTGATAAAAATGTATGGGCCAACAGAAATGAATTCCTGATGCCATCAGGTCAGTTGATGGCACTGATGAAAATGTATGGGCTGACGAAACTGAATACCTGATTCCATCAGGTTGGCCAATGTAACTGCCTGATGTTATCACATGGGCCAAGAATATTGAATACCTGATGCTATCAGATTGGCTGATGAGACTGATGCAAACATATGGGTCGATGAAACTGCATATCTGATGCAATCACATCGGCTGAGAATATAAACAGGTATTCATGTCTCTTGGCCCATATGATGGCATCATACCCACAATTTCCAGACCAATCCGCACAGGAACATATATGCTTCACCCCTGTCATCGGCCAATCGGTACACACAGTAGCTATAGTGTGTGGGCCCAGCTGACAATATCTCACCACTGATTTTACTGGCCCTCGGCCAACATGTTAATGTTGAGCATCCCAATGCATGGGCCCAGCTGTTAAAACCATCACTCCATGAGCTCACCGGTCGAATGTTAAACACAGACATAGATATTCAGTCGGCTGACGTCCACTGGCCTGTGTGGAACAGCATATTTCCAACATTCGCTGCATGTATAATACATGCAATGTGACTGAATGGGCTCTGTCTGGAAATGTATGACTGATAAGCATGAGTATACTGCTTGGTATAATATAAATTGTGTGTTTCTCTAGTGCCAACCGGCCGGACCCATTGTACAAGCTGTAGGTGGACAGCTGGCCAGGGCCACCCTAAGTCTAGTACTGCCGGCTGGCCTGTGTCTACAATATGTCAAATTAAGGCTAGCCTTGACCATTCTGACCAATCTAATGCACCGGCCAGCACCCATCCTACATAGACCGGCCGAGGACTGGCTGGCCATGATTCTATGGCCTTTTGGCACATCCAGGGCCATGGTTCTACGTGAAAAATGACTGAAGGGTCTGGCTTCCTATCAGCAGGTGCATGCATGTTCTCCCTGCACATGTACTCGGCATAACATATTAGAAGCCATGTGATAACTGTACAGCTTGCTGACGACAATGGAAGCTTCTGGTGTTAGGTCTGATTCGTGCTGGCCTCTTGTTTGTCTTGACAAGTACTACAAGAACCCCCTTGCTACTTGTGTCCGAATCGTTTACCATTACTACAGAGTTCTCATTACTGTAACCACAGTGCTCCAATTCATTGAGGTGAGCGAAGCTTCAAGCTCTGCAGTCCATAGTCAGTTAATCTTGGTCTACACTAGTAGGTCACACTGCACGTAGATGGAGAACACGTTAGCATACAGCCCTTCTCTGAATCCTTCCCCTCTCTTTTGTTGGTGCAGCATGTACCAAGGTGCTATTCCCAGCCCTGTTGCTGCTGTTGCAGGACCCGTCGGGGTCATAGTCATTCCTACTGCATTCATCTTGGGATACAATCTCTGGGCAGCGAACAGGAAGCTAGCCGCAGCATCACAATCACTAATTGCAGCAGAACACAATGTTGAAGAAGAAAAAAGAGCCAGTCATGCTGCAAGGAGGACAGCAGCAAATGCACAGAGGCATCAGGAAGAATCTGAATGGGCAGCAGCTTCAGCTGCAGAAGCTCATCAGAGAGCAGAGGGTGCGAGGTTAGCAGTGGAGCATTGTTTGTTTGAAGGAGTTCGCCCCAAGTGCCACCCGTCGGAGGAGGATATGATTCAGATGAAGGCCAGATATCATTACAGGCCAGACTTCTTCCACCTCACGGTTGTTGGCTCTTCTGGAGGCAGGAAATCATCCTTCATCAATGCTGTCCTGGACCTGTCCAACAATGACCCCATCACTGCTCCTACAGGGATTGTCGAAACCACCGATGTGGTCACAAGATACACTGATCTGCACCCAGATTCCCAGATGACATTCCCGGTGCGGGCACTCTGAATATGCCTGACTGGCAGTACTTCAATAACTTGGGCCTTTACATCTTCAACTGCATCATTTCTCGGACTCCGACCTCGCCATCCTCCAGGCGTGTGAGCAGTCTACCAACACTAAGGTGTTCGTTGTTCGTTTGAAGTCGGACCAGCACATCAACAACATGGCGTTGGGCAAGATGCCATGAGGGTTCGACCCTTGTAGTGCTGATGACAGGACACATTCTCATTTCCAGCAAATAAAAACTGAAACCCAGAGGGAGTTTATTGACAAAACATACCAGAATGTGCGAACAAACCTTAAGAGCAACAATATCTCTCATAAGAGAGTTTACATTGTTTGCCAGGATGCTCTGCATGCGACATGGAATAACTCACCTTCCCCCATCAGTGAACTGGTGGACAAACTATAATCACATATATAACAATATATAGTACATAATCACGAGCATCAACATAATTCCGCTATCGATCATCACATTGTCATGTTTGACCTTGTAGAGGAAAGGACAGTTCCCGAATTCCCTACAGAAGTTTGTGATCAGGAAAAGACCCCTACATCACTCAAACTCAAACTTCAAGGGAAGATGGAGCAAATGCTGATGGTTGAGCTGGACAACTTACTACTGCCATGTCCGAAGTATGGTCTATAACGTCGAAGTTAAGCGCGAAAGTCAGCATCTTCAAGAGAAAAAAAGGTGTTTATCGACTCAAACTTCAAGGGAAGATGGAGCAAACGTTGATGGTTGAGCTGGATGACTTACTACCACTGCGTCGGAAGTATGGTCTATAACATCGAAGTTGAGCGTGAAAACCAGCATCTTCAAGAGAAAAAAAAGGTGTTTATCAAGAAACGACAGTACATTGATTCTCTGCAAAGATATTGGATGAGCCAAGTGAGTCACGGTTACCATGTTGGAAGTAATGTTCATGACTTGAAAGCTAAACATGAAAGGCAACACCTTCCAGGGACGGATGATATGTTCATCAAACGAGTAACGATCAACCTATGTCCTGCTTGAACTCTTGACGCCATCTTCTTTAGATATTGAGAGATGCATCTGCAATATTGCGATTGGGAATCCGTGCGAAAATGCCATACCTTTGCGCACCAGCTGGGCGTGTTCACGCTTGGCATGGATGCTGTATGTTTATGGTTTAGTATCTTAGCTAAGGGCTTGATAGTGGTAGGTCATGACTTGCCTCAATATATTTTTTGTCACACAGCAGATATATGACCACTATCGAGCTGTATTTTGTCGCCTCGCATGTCTATTATTTGTGTCTGAGATGAACATGAAAACTAAACAATACAGATATCAAGGCTCTCAAGCTATATTCTGTCACCTCGCACGTCTATGCTTCCCCCCTGAGATGAACAAGAGAACTAGAAGATGTAAATATCGCCCTTATCGTGCTGTGTTCCGTTATTTCGAATATCTATGCCTTGTGTCTGATTTGGACATGAGAATTAAACAATACAAATACTGCCGCTCTCGAGGTGTGTTCTGTTAATTCGTACATCTATGCTTTCTGTCTGAGACGGAAATAAGAACTTGAATATTTGTCAGCCCGCAAATCCATCTTTCCAGCATGCCTATTCAGGAACTGCAGCTTCAATCGCGCTGTTAGCATAAATGCTTGACAATATGAACATGTCCATGGTGGTGCTGCACTCCCCAGATTTAGCCCAACCAATGCAAGCATGCCTACTCACAATATGGGGCTTGAATTGTGCGATTAGCGCGAATGATTGAGAATATGAACATGTTCATGATGTTGCTGCACTCCCCAGATTTAGCACAACCAACACAAGCACGCCTACTCATGATATGGGGCTTGAATTGTGCGATTAGCGCGAATGATTGAGAATATGAACATGTTCATGGTGGCGCTGCACTTCTCAGATTCAGCCAAACCAACATAGGCACCCATATTCACCAACTGGAGTTTAAATGGTGTTGTTAGCGCGAATGCTCAAGAATAGATTCATCCTATCTAACACTGTCGCAAGCTTACGAATCCACGAACTGGAGAACACTCTGAAAGATAGTAGCTTATTGTTATTCATGTATTCAAGCAGTTAACATCAAGCTGGGCATTAATATTGGAATAATAGTAAACTATGTGAGGGATCTCTATGTTGAGTCAAAGGCCGCATCATCGCATTGTGCCCTCTGCTGTGCGAGAGCATTGACAGACATGCTGGCCTTCGCCACGTCGCTGATGTCGTTACGGTGGCTCCGTCCAAAAACCTTCCTATACCGTAGAGTTCAGGTGATGCTTATTTGGAGACATACATAACACACCTACTCCACCACTTGAGGAGCCTGTCGACCCTGCGCTGTGCATCTTGACCAGGGGGCCTTTCAAAGAAGTCAACAATAGTATACCAGAATTGAACATAATCAAAATCGCCATCAATGGACCGCCATGATGTAACCGAAGAAAATGAAAATTGAACCTGCCAGAATGGCCATTATACATCATACATTATCATTGGTCTGGCCAAATACTACGACTTACTTGGCACACAATGTATGTGATTGAGCGAGGAGTGACCTTTTTCATATTGATGATCTGCACTACATGTTTTTTTACCTTGAGTTCATTGAAAGACTTCTTGGTGCGTCGATTGTTCTGGATGACATCTGCACCATCCCCATCACCTTCAACATCCTTTGCTGAAGAAGGTGACGTGAACACGGCTTTATAACCCTGTTTAAAAGTGAGTTTACAGTCAGGCTACATTAGCAGTGAAACAGACCTGAACAAGTATTTTGCCCTTGAACAAACCTTCCTCAAGATCATCTGGATTGGCAGTATACTTATCGTACAGGAAGGCTGGAAAGGAGAGATCCGTCACGATACAACCCTCAGAGTGATGTCAAATGCCTGTCCGCACCCTAGTAAACAGTGAGTGTTTTGTCTCGGGATCCCAAGAGCACTACTTGCACTGGGTTGTTCCAATCCAGTTCGATAGGGCAGAGCAGCCTGCCGCACACATCGTTGGAGAATCCACGGGTATGTTTGTTGTCAGAATTGACCGGGGAATCTGGCTTGAATTCCCGATTAACCCATTCAGCAACAAGGGCCTTGAGCTTTGAGGTATCGTCACCTCAAGCACTGTCAGCCCCCTGCCGAAGCTATGACAAAAAGGCTCAGCAACTCAAAAAACAAATCACTGATGTATGTAAAACCAACCATTTTCAACATCTGCAAGTGTTTGTCGTACTCTATTTCCAAACCCTTGCTGTAAAACCACGGTAAGGTGGTTGAGAGGGTGACATACCCTATCTGCAGCCGATCTTGGCTACATAATCAAGCCCATGGTTAGCACTCACAAACCAGTTTGAAAGTAAAAAAGACTTACTCGAGAGTATGGTCTTCATTGTCATCTTCATATCTTTGGTTGTTTTCAGCAATGAGGTCCTCGACACTATTGAACAAAGCGACAACGCACCTGATCGCCCCGCCTGACATACAGTAAGCAAAGTGAATGATGAAATAGTGCATACATACTTTTCTTTGACCGCCCGCCCCGACCTGAGAGCCTCAAGCTTCTCCTCCAACTGGGCAATTCTTTGTCTCTGGCGAGCCTGCACAGATGCTGACTGTTGGTCATGTGCGTTGGTTGTAGATGGTTCGTTCTGCACGCCCTTGACATTGCGGCTTTCATCCAAGTCCTGTTGGTTCTCAGTGTGCGGCTGCCACAATGTGATGCCCTCCAAGTCGGTGGTATGCGACATAGACTCGGAGAAAGGGGAAACGAGAGAATGAACTAGTATAGAGAAGGGTGTTGCTTAAAAGCCAGAGGGAGAATAGAAAGTGCAACTTGGGGACGAGGGATGGAACTAATGCAGCTCACATCTTATATGCCCGTTGGGACACTGGGTGCCCAAAAAGCATATTCCTATTGAGGAGAACATGGTGATGTGACGTCGCTTGAGCAAATGCCTATTTAGGAAAACATTAACATTAGCACAAGGAACAAAGTCAAAACAGAGTTCTTGTAACTCCCCGAGTATATTAGGCCTGTGAAATTGGATGATATGATCCTGTTGGGTAGCCTTGTGATCGACTCGGAGGGATTTTGCACACTCATATTTGTCAGTTAGGTCAATGTGGGTCGTCTTAGCATCAAGCATGGTTGGAAGGCAGGGCATATCATGATATCGGCCTGAGACCAGCCATGCAGCATATTCAATTGTGCCCACTGCAATCTACATCAGAAATTCATCAGTTTTACAATGATAGAGCGTTCTTCAGCATCAAGTACGCAATCTGAGCATTGACTCGGACGGTCAGATGCCTCAAGATAGGACATGACCCATCGGTGCCAAGGCAATCTGAAACAGCGTCAGCACAAAACAGATAGTATGGGTATTAGAGTTTAAAAGTCTGGTTGCCAAACCGGAAAAAAAGACTGAGACTGGACCGAAACCAGACCGCAAAAGACCAGACTGCAGTTGCGGTCTTCTTGCTCCAAGAAAAAGACCAGTTGCAGTCTTTTTGTTTCAAGAAAAAAAGAAAGACCAATCCAGGACCGGTTTGGACCGGTCTTTTTGCAACCGGTTGCATGTGGGAATGTAGTACTTAATTAGGGGATTCCAACGGTGGTTTGGTCATGTCAAACGGTTAAGATCTGAAAAAGATATGAGCATTACAAGAAAGGCTCGCAAAATTGAAGGATGTTGGCGTAAAAATTAAAGATTGGCTTATAACTTGCCCAAACCTTTTATTTGTTTGACATGATAAGACTAGCAATAGAGTCATTTAGACTAGGACTACAATTAGTGTTGGATACCTAAGCCTTATAATGACTTTCATATTTTTCATATTTCAAATACGAGCCTGATAACGATTTTTGTTAAGCTTATACCTTGCTTATGTGTGAACCTATTGAAAATATAAGACCAGTCCTAGACTCATCTAGACTTCAAGCACAACTTTTGTTAAGCCACTTGAGCAATCACAACACATTTCATATTTGCCTCATGCTCTAGGGTGGTGTATTCTTAAAATGCTCATATCTCTCTCAAATCTTAACCGTTTTACATGATCGGACCACCGTTGGAAAGGTCCTGAACGGTACTACACTATTATTGGACTGATTGAGGTTGCAACCGGTTCAAAACCGGTTGCAGGACCGAAAAAGACCAAAATACCGGTCTTTATCAGTCCTGGTCCGGTCTTTTTGATATCATGGGAATCAGGCAACTGGTCCTGGTCCGGTTGCCTCCAAATAAGGCAAAAGACCGGACTTAACTGGACTTTTAAACTCTAATGGGTATCCATAAACATGACAGACCTCTCATATAGTGAGGATGTCATCGATGTTCGGGCACTTGAACAAGGGTCACAAAAAAGCTGATGTCCACGAGACCGCGGGCAACTTGAAAGTCTAAGCCATCAAGGAACCGCGCAGTGACTTCAAAATTCATGTTGTGGGTTTTCTGGGAAGCAGAGTGCGTCAAGGGGATACTACGAGCTCTTGGGAGTGACTATTACCTTTCAGATTGTCTCAGGCTTGGAAACCCTCGGAATCATGCACCCTCATTGGCACTCTGCATCACCTGATATTCAATGGATAACTGCCGCCTACTCATAGGTTCATTAAGACATCTCCATTGCCACCCAATAATCCACTCACTGTGCCGCATCTGCCAAAGACAGAGGCTTCAGCTCCCTCATCATTGGACTGGCGCACTTGGCTATGGCAGTAGTGAATAAAGTCATGCCACCCGCTTCAGAGTCCATCTCATCAGATGCCCTGACCATGATGTCTGATCAAGCCATAGCATGCATGAAGTTGAGAAGCTTTATAGCAGGCTGTAATGGAAGACTGGATGGGAAAACGTTCTGACCAGCTATCAAGATACACTTACAATGCGCTTCATAGTCTCTTCGCTCGTGTTCCTGGCACCCGATCCAAGCTTTTCGAGAATGGCACAAAAGGTAGCGGGTAACTTGTTATTTTATGCTCGACCACAGTGTTTGCAATGGACTGTATCAACGGCTTCCACGTGGTCGGCCTCAGATGCACCAGAATCATCACGACAGGAGGTTCTTCTTCTGCGAAAGCTACATCAAGAATAGCATTTGATATGGCATGGGGAGGGATCCAAGACACGAACTAAAATGCGTATGTCATCAATATATACCCTCGATAGCAATGGACTTACTCCTTGAGCTTCCGGAAGTGCGCCTAGACTCACTTGATTTGATGAAGATCAGCACCCAGTTTGTTGTGGACCAAGCTCCTAGCGGGGGTCCTCCTGATGCCTGTCCAATCCTGAATGATGTTACCGGTAACTTGCTGTTGACAAGAATCTTATTGAAAACAGTATTAGTAGGATCCATGCCCCACGAAGTAGCTCCTGACTCACCCTTTCCGAAACATATTTGCTCACGCCATAGCCAAGACCTACTGCGACCCCTGCGTCATGTTCTACTTGTTCAGGGAATGGTCCTTTCGCTCTACCCCAACTTTGAGCAGATAAGATGGAATATGCTAGCATGAAACACGGCTTTGGATGACGTGGAGAAGATAGAGCTAGGTCTATAAGATTCCGCATTCCCTGCACATGAGAGTCAAATGACGAGAGCACCAGGTTAAAGTCGAGTCGCCAAGCATTGTGAATGATGACAGTGACAGACATGCGGATCTACGCCATCTTTAGTCAATTCGGTGACTCTGGAAATGACGCAAACCTTCTGATATAACTCCTTATCCAGACCCAGGTGATCATCAGATGTATCGGTCTCTACATACACTAGTTTGTCTGACCGAAGCAGAGTAAAACCTAAACCGCGGTCATTGAACGCATCTTCCTGTCATTATTGTATGGATGCCCCCTTTGACGGGTGATTGAAGGCATATACCACAGACACGTCCTCGCGCTTAAGTAGATCTGCAAGCAGGTATGATTCAAGGCCACCAGTAGACCCAGTCAGAGCAACCACATGATCACTTTGGTTGCACCGATTCGCTGGAGTGGTGTTGGCCTCTGTGACAGAGTTCCCTAATCCAACTGAATACCGCTCAATTGTATTCTCGATATCAGCCTTAGGGTCAATGGTGCCTGCACCATTCTGCTGCAATACTACATTCACGACACTTCTCATGAGCCAGCAAATCGAAGGACTTGAAAATATGATGTTCTGGTCAATCCACGATGTCGATGCCTGAACATCGCAATCTGAAGACAAGCTAAGAGAGTCGATAATGTGGTTTTTGAGGAATGTCGCAGAGAGACTAGATGTACGGAGTGAGCGGAGCACTAGGCTTGACTCGTTTTCGACCCACCTGTCAAGCCCTGAGCAAAAAGGTCTGTATCAGAATCAACTGCCTTGTTGGCATTTACAGCAGCAGCGTAGATCTTGAGCCATTCCTCGACATCTTCTGCAGTCCAGCTTGTAGGTAAAGGTACATCAATACCTGCTTTAGTGCTTCCCTCCACCTTTTCATATCTGTTGGCCGTGAAGTCTAGTTGACAGAGTGATGAATGGGCACTATGCTCACAGGGCATCAATCTCACATGGCATCAATCTCCACCTCATACAGCTCGACAGTTGCTTTCTTTGTGATGGTCCCTTTTCTGGCTCCAAACATGGGTTTTGTCCTGTGTGTGACAAGAATCGTCTCTTTGAAGATCCTGCTGAAGGCAGGAGCTTCTTTATTCGCTTCCTGTATGTCTGGCCTTCAAGAACATCTTCAGACTGAACGGCAGCATACAATCTTTTAGGGAACTTACCGCACTTGATTCCTAAACTCAGCAAGTTGTCTTCCATCATCAACGTCAATTTCACATCCTGCTCGTGGCCCTATGAGGATCCCAACTTGATTGTGTCCACGCCTGAAGATGATGGTGCTGTTTACATAGGGGTTGGCACAGATGACGCTTTCCATGGGAGCCGGTACTGTCTTCTCTCCAGATGAGAGTATCAAAACATCATTGATCCTTCCTATGCTGCAAGGAAAATGTCAGAGAAGATGAATGATGCAAATTTCAGTCGTACATCTTCCACAAACCCTCTATCGCCGGGTGCTTGATAAATACATCTGAAGTAGCATAACCCTTAACGTCCAGAAGATTTTCTACCGACACTTGATGCGTTGGGGTTGTCTGCAAGAAAGTGTTTAATGCTGAGAGGATGTTTAAATATCAACTCGGAGATGCACCAAAACTTGAGATCCATATGTACTGTCACCCTGTGGATCCCATGAGTCTGATGTTGGAATTTGGTCCAAATTGGACCCAGTCCCACAACCTTTGCTCGACCGAATTTCAGAAGACACAAGTGATGATACCACATTCTGTAGTGCCATGACCAGAAGAAAGCTTAACCCCTGCATTCACCAGGGCATTTCCTATCTTGGGCGCGAGAGGACTGCCACCATGGAACTGCATCATGATTGGTATCAACGCAAGTCATTCCTTGTCACAGCATCAATAGCAAACTTACAACATATTTGGGTCTTCAGATCATCGACAGTACTCGGCAAAAATGTCCATTGTGCCAGAAAGGCAGGCACGACTGCAATTGAAAGTGTTCGATTTCGTCTTGAGTACAGAGTCCAAGATGTTTTGTGAGTTGGGCACTACAGGGGTCGCCAAGGGATCGAGGAAGGTGGTAGGTGGGTAAATAGACACCATTCAGGGTGGCGATGGGGAAGAGCAGCTGAAGAGATACACCAAATGTATGGAATGATGGTAAGGACACAGTACCGATGCGGATAGGAGCAGGAACATCGATGTGTTCGAGAATATATCCTAACGCCACTCCATCTTTGCACTGTTCGTCATGCAGATTATTTTACTGACTCACACATTATGCACCAGTGGATGGCAGTCAGGTTAGTTATTGGAATGGGTTTGGGGAAGCCAGTGCTGCCAGAGGTGTGCAGGTAGAATAATATATCATTCTCAGACGATGGTAAACCTGCCAATGGGGAAGAGTACAGGACAATGGTCTCATTGGGAGTACCACTAACGAGCATGGGGTACAGGTGATTCAGTGCTGGAATCTCGTCGATTTGCAGCTGGTTTGTTTGAGTGACAGAAGACACAAGACCTGCTTTGACTCCGTCGATCAGTGAAGCAAGAGAGTGCTGAGTCATGATTAAACAATGGCATCTTGTTTTCTGCATCATGCTTGTGACTGCTGCTGCCGAATTACAAGGGGACATGGGGAATGGCTTGAAATAGCAGTGATTAGAAACTTGCTCACTCAGAAGATATAGTGTGTACACACGACTAGTCCAGCAAAGATTATACCCATGAATACTACTGTCTGGTAAAGAAGGGTGTCAGAGTTCGTGATGAGGGCAACCACTTCTTTGTCTGCGCCTGTGGAGGCCGGCCTAATTGCCTGGGCACTCAGGCTGCAGCTCAATGAGAAGCTCGATAGAAGTCTGATTACACCTTATCAAATATTTGATGTAAGACTCACGGGCATTGTATGGTGTTTCTGCGAACATGAACACCATCATTGCCACCATCATTTGTGCTAGATAGCGACAAGGGAGTTAACCGGTCTGCGAATAGTAACTGAACTTGAGGTTCAAATTAGAGAGGCTGCCATGGTAGCTAGTAATGATCATCAGTCACAGTGGCAGTTGAGACTTGGAACCTGGTGGCAGTGGTGCCAACGGTCTAGTACTAGTAGTAGGACTTGGGGACCAGCCTGAGCCTGAGTCACTGAGTGAGCCTGTCCATCCGTGATCTGATCAGTGACAGCAATGGTTACTCAGAATGCAGCGGCAACTGAAAGTGCATCTAGTAGTATCATGATGTGACTAGTAGTAGTATCTGGCAAGTCACCGGTGTGACACCATGACTGCAAGCATCGTCCCGGTTGGCAAATATTCAGTGTGCTGAATTGAATCTGCTACCACTGATAAATCATAACTGTAGTGACAATCAAATTATCAATGACTCGGATAACTCGAATGGAGGTATGCCAGGTTAATAATGAAATTAGAAAGACTCAAAATTTGGGAGTGCAGGTACTCTAGCGAGTCAGAGCTTTGGAGGGAGGAGTTTAGAAAGAGAAATCATCATGATCGCCCTGGTCATCCCAATCATACCCGTCACCGTCACCGTCCCCTATAGCTTCCTCATCCAGTTCTTCACCGCTAAGCGCCTCATCACATTCTTCACAACCGTCATCGTTGTCCTCCTCCTCCTGGTCATCATCGTCCTCTTCCTGGTCATCATCATATTCATGACCTTCATCATCATCAGCCTCTTCACAATCTGCGTCATCTTCATTACTTTCAATTGCATTATCCATAGAATCGGCCAGTGCCACCGACACGGAGCCCAAGCAATCCCTGGTGATCTTCTGTAACATTGGGGAATGTCCAATACCAAAGTCAGTATACCTCACGAACATATCATGATCGACAAATCTGGCTCAAAATTTCAGTGTTAATGCGTCACTAGAAGATCTGCACCTACATCCCAACGTAATACTCCTCCCAGTCATCCAGCTGTTCTCCAGGGCACGCCAGTGACTTTCCGTAGCGCAGTGAGCTCACACTGCATCCTGCAGTGAACACAGGGATTAGATGGGCCCCTCGGATTACCTGCCCAGGATTAAGGAACCCAAAAGCATCCTAGTTGGACTCCTCCACAACCCCAACCTTTGGAAGACGAGCATGTTTAATGCCAGACCTGTAGCTCTGTATGGCTGCTAGCCATCTTACCCAGAGTACCTCAAGGTGCCGCTTCACCAGTTGAGTCCCATCATTGAGTCATACCTCCATATGGTAGATGCCCAATACCCAGGCATACCAGTAGGGGTGGCTAGGGGTTGCCCCTCCTGAAAGCACCATGACGTCCCCATGTGTTCTTGGGTTGATCATGTTGTACTCGCGCCTCAAGTCGTAAGTGGTATAGTGTACCTGCATCGTCTGGATGGAGTAGATTGTGTTATTGGGAATGATGACAGAGTTTCATTCTTCATCGGTGAACGTGTGGTCACAAAAACTAATGTCTAGCTCCTGCAACCTATAAATGATGTGGTCCCTCAGTTTTGGTACAAAGTTCTGAGTGTCGCCGTGAATGAATTATACTGTACCACCAAAACAAGATGTTACTTCTACCTTAAGAGCAGGATTGCCATCATTTTCTCTGAGAAATGCAAAAATATCACCTGGGTTGTTCCGGGTAGTCGCAATATGGTGGTGCTTTTCATAGGATGCTGATGGGGGGGGGATTGGCTTGCAGTTGGCTGCTAGAGGACTCTGTACTTCTATCTTCTGCCACCCGCCGCAGTACACAGTGCCTACGCTCGTGTGTGGCTAGCTGCGCTGGGGTATCCAACTTGCTGGTCAGCAGATAGAAGGCCTTCAGTGCTTGGTGAGCAAGTTCTCCCTGACACAAATTAATTTTATGTACATAGCACGAATGTAGACAGTACTTACAATTTGAGTAGTGAAGGAATCCGTAGTCCCGAAGAGCCAGATGGTTCTCACATAATCCCCCATGGCATGAAACTTGTAGGTGGCCAAGTTGAACCTCTTTGTCCTCAGCCTCTTGGATTCTGGAATGACACTGTTCATTTCAGCGCATTGAGCAGCTCTTTGCTGGCGAGCTGTTTTCTCTTTGGGTAGTTCCAAAGTATCAAAAGCCACACAAGTGTTGTCTTGAAATGTCCGCAACATCCAAGACAATTTCTTGAACGATTCCTCGAGAATATTTACTGTAGAGTCCGAGTGCATTCTAAGCTTGGCTAGTGTGTGCCACACTGCAAACTGATACAGCAGGGAATGCACAAGCGCATCGTGTTCAGTAGGGAACAGCTGGTCAAAGACTGGAATGGCACACTGAAAATGAAAATCTATCAGTGGGTCAGATACAGATAACTACTAGTAACCAGGAAAAACCTGCAGGATATCTTCAAAATTGTGCGCTGCTAATCTTTTCATTTCAGACATGTTGTTTGAGAACTTGCAGATAACACCATTGCCGAAGGTTGGGACCTGTCAAAACCTATAGTAAGGTTGATGGTTAATGGTTGTTAGTAGGCAACAGTACCCCTTACAAGATCCCCGCACCTGCTGTCGAGGGCTGCAACAAGCTCACTACTGTGAGGAAGGGCATAAAGGAGCCTAAGGAGATGTGTGAACAACACCTTCCAAGTGCCCAGTTCACACTCATGCATAAAAACAACTACAAGCATACGGAATGAGTCGAAGCCGAGCGGCCCAAGCTTCTGAGCAAATTTATTCTGTGAGTAGACTGTGTGAGCTGATGATAAAGGAAAGTGATCTCACTTACCAGAGTAGGTACCCAAGAGCCCTCTCCAAGGGTATGCTCCACCTTGACACCGTCTACCGTATTCCCATTTGTGTAGATAAAACTGCGAGCCTCGACTACCTTCGTCATCACATACTCACGAAGATTGGCAACACGACTTCTCATATCCCTCGAAAGCCCAAGAAGATTAAAAAGGCTCTTTCGTGTCAGACAGCGAGGGCACGGACACAAGCCCATGTCTTTGATAGTCACGATTAGAGCCCTGTAAATTTATGAGTGATTCCATGTTTTTGATAAGGTGAATGGAGGAACACACTTTTCAGGATAATCTGCAGAATACGTGAAAATTTGGGGGAAGACCCTCCGCACCACCCCGTTGGCACATTTCAGAACAATGCCATGGCAGTATGCAGACATAAAGTCTTCATCTAACAAAATATCCCAGCAGGAATGAAATAACTCCCTGTGAGAGTGGGCATGAAGAGATGCCATGCCCGTTCTTGATATGTGAGATAGGCCGCTCAAAATGTCTTTGACACTGTCAGGAAGCTGATATTGTCAATAGGAGTAGACGGGCATGTGGCATTGAGGAGAACTTACTGAAGGAAAAAACCCTACCAGGTGACATGCCCCTGACTTTGGTGATGATTGTGCGTATTTTGTTAAATTTCCAATATATATATACAACGGCCAGGCCTTGACAGTCCTGAAGTTTGCCAGATGAGTGGCATCGGAGAAGAACATCAGACCAGCGATGACACATTCTAATGAATGCCCAGGTTCCTTTGGCTGCATCTGAATGTCGTCCTGAGCCTCTAGCCAGGCATCCGAGGTGTAGAGCTCATCGTAAATCCACTCTTTGTGGCCGTCCAAAGGGTCCTTCCATAACCGTTTGAAAGGAAAAAGATGGTATGCCCCAGCTTGCACGTCTGAAAATGCCGCACATATGACTTCGACGAGAGGTCAATAATGAAATCCATGGATGGTATAAGGTTGAGGGCCATCCTCCCTTGCCCTCATGGGAATGTTGATGGTGACACCAGTCTGAACCCAGTCGTCTGGGAAGGTAACTCTCTTCCTGCTCTCATCCATATCTAGTTCTTGCAAGTTCTGCCTCACTGAGAAGTTCTCAAAATCCTTGCGGTCAAAATCATCCACCAGAATTACATCTTTGACCAAGTGTGAGACTTTAGCTTCCAATAACAGATTGCCGCCAGAATGCATCCAGGACATGAGCCGGTAGATAGACATGTTAAGAAAGGGGTAAGGTGGCGTGAAGACCTTTGTTGGAGAATCAGTCCCTTGAGTACTATTGCTAGTAGCTGTCGGAGACGTTCTTGCAAGCAACAAAGATTGAATCAACTGATCTGGTTCAAATGAAGGACAGTGTGGATAGAGCCGACAGAGGCCAAACGAGTTTAAGGTAGTCTTGAGGGTGTCTCTTATGGTTAAAAGAACACGCTGAATTCTGGATCGGGGAGGTAGTGAGCCCATTTGTGATGATGGGATGCCCACACTATCAGAATAGTTTAGATCATCTGGTGAAGGCTCAATATTATCAAGAGATCTCGGAATCCGTCCCATCGGGAGTGTGCCGCGTTCATCTAAAGTATTAAAGATAATTGGTCAACACCTCAGAGTAGCTGCCCAAGAGAACATGAACCTGAATCATAGTCAATGCCAGAACTACTCCCCATCTCCAAGTCAACATCATCTTGATCAATTTGGGGCTTCTCCGAGCCAAGGGTGTGCTGTGAGTCTACAAGACTAGCCACACTGCATAAACTGCGAGCCATAGAAATTGATCCAAGGAGTTTGAAATGGATGACCAGTTTCAGGTTTCGACGATCCCATACTGCATGTCCAACTACTGAGATTCCAACTTGAAGCCCCTGCAGCCAAAGTGGAGAACATCAGTGCTGGAAAATCAGCAAGGAGTCACTCACCATGGCTGACTGGGAGGTGTTTCCTTTACTAGTAGAAGGCTTCATAAACGCCTCCTTTGCACGATCTTGTCACTTTTGACTCGCCAGACTGCTGGCTCTCTTAAAAAAACAACAGGATGCGTGATGCCTACTGAGTCCCCAATTGTCCGTGGTTCTCTCCCAGGAGCAGCCCAGGGCATTACAAGACACCATCAGAAGAAAGAAGAATAGTGCACTGGTGATCCAAAGTGTTTGGGGAAAGTGCATGATACCCTGGAGAGACTAGTACTTGGATGCCTTTCAAGTTGCAGCTAGTCACGCCACATGGATGTCACTACTGGTTCTCAGCAGATTGGTTAAGTTAGCACAACGTCTACGGTAGCAAACAGAAACAAAGTATCAGTGAGTGATGCAAAATACGACTGTGACAAACAAGACAACTAATAAGTTATTTTGAGACCCATCCTGCGTTATATGATTCATCATGATCAACAAAGACAGACATGATTCAGTAATAGTACTACTGGTATTGTGAGGGTGAGTTCAGAACTGTAACGGTACAACTGGTAATAAAAAAGACGTAATTGATATAATTTCTTCGTGAACAGTCATCTATGCTCTGGACAAGCTCTGGAAGGATGTAAGTGACCAGAAATCATACTTAAAGTAGCACATACCAGTTATCTGCATGGCGCACCTCTTTAGCACCATTTAGGACGAGGAGTACAGCATCAGTTCGATGGACAGAAGCCTTGCTGTTGACACGGGTTTTGGTGGAACGATTCCTACCTGCAACAGGATGACGAGACAATGCAAGGTGATGACCAAATTTTTCCAGTAGAAACCATACTTCTTGCTCTGTTTTCAAGAAGTCCTGTTTCGAATCTTCATGCATGGAACGGGCGAGAGCTTCCCGCCTTGCGCATTCTGAGACTTCCTGTTAAGACCGTACTCAAGGGGTATCAGATCCGAAGGGCTTTGGCCTCAGCTCGTGCGCTGTGCCCCTTTCCCAAGTATTGCCCCTTATTTCAGAGCACCAAGATATCACGTCTAGAGGGATGGATAAGTATCATAACGGATCCGGTAAGACTTCCGGATATCAGACGTATAGGGTAATGGCTAATCCGGATTGGATCCAAACTAGAAACTAATGAGTAAGACTGTCCGAAGACAGAGGCGGATGTATAGACTATCGGATTCAATCCTAAGTCTCGGAGTAGACAAGAGTATTGTACTCAAGTCCAGACGGATAGCGGAAGGACTTAGAGTCCAGACAGGATGAGTGCAATCTAAGATGATATTCGAACTGATCTTCTACAGCGCAAGTACAAGGGTTTATATACTACGGATAACTAACGGAATGATCAATAAGCAAAGGTATGAGGCTATGTACGAAGTATAAGCAAAGTATACATAAAGTGTATTGGTAAGTCGGAACGGGTAAATCATGAGCCGGAAATGAAGTACAAGTGAAAGCGGATCAGTAAGAATAGCGGGAGTAAAGGATAACCAGATTACCGGTGTACAGGAATACTGAAAGGAGATGAACGATAGTTAGAGTTATATGAACAGGAAATGAAATGAGAATCAGATCGGATCTGTGGACCGGACGACGGATGTGTCCAGCGGATCTGGATCGGATCTGAGATCCGGATCTTCGGATCTGTAACCGGATATATGGTATATGACACTTCCCAACATGCAGCGTGGTAGAGCATGCGGTGGCGTTCACGAACAGCTTCCAGGTATTGAATGACATGTTGGAGAGAGTTTGTGCCAAGCCCTTCCACAACCCTGATATACGCATTCCTAGTCTAAATATGACCCATCATCAGAACTAAGAACTAAGAGACGTGTTCGAAACAATTCCTACCCCCTCGGTAATGACTTCCAATGTATCATTGAAATCGATAGATCTGCCTGACAATCAGTCAAACAGATATTGGTCTTCAAATAATGCGGTCCTGTGATGGTGAGGATCACCATATTCATTCTCAGGAGGATAACTTAGAGTCTGCGGCCTGACTCCATCACATTGATTGTAAGTGACAAAATCACGATGTTCGCTCTCAGGAGAACAACTTGGATCATGTGGCCCAGCTCCGTTAGACCGACTGTTGGCGATACAGAATGAAATCTTGGAATTAGGAGTTAGAGGAAACATATCATCATCTACATCTGATGAAGTGTTTCCTGCTGTTGTTTTCACATTTGAGCAGTAACAAATGCTCATAAATCACTCATACCTGATCCTGTTGTAGAAACTAATGATGGAGAGCTTGGAGGAGAACTTGAATCATGGCTGGGAGTGCTGGGAGTGCTAGCAGCGGAAATATGACAAGGGCATTGAGGAGGTGTGGAGAGGAATAGACATGGACCTTCAGCTTGAGGTTCATTGCCAGAAGATGGAACCATGTTGAAGTTCATATTTTTCAACTCCTGGGTCATGGGGGGTATTGGGTTAGAGGTGTTACTACGGTTGGCATGCGTAAGGGTGTGGTAAATAGGCTCTTCGGAGTTTAAACATCCCAGAGCTCGTGGCAAATGTAAGTCTAGTATGTCCAATGACTCCAGTCACTTCTTATTACTTGGACAGCACACACCAAAGATGGGAACTCAATGTATATCCAAAACAGGAATCAGTTTTTGGCACATACCAAGATGGGAAACTGTGTTTAAACCTTATTTCAATAGAAGCACTCAATATGTCGCTGATCTCTAGGCTACGCATACTTGAGTACATGCATACGACATCAGAACTTCTGCCCTACTGTGGTATGTTACCAGTCACATAACTAATATAAAAAAGCTCACCTCCTGAGGTCTGAACATCTGAATCTGCTCCCTAACATGGCTATGTTTGACTATGCCACCCATGCTGATGCATGGGGCGGTGATCCGAAACCCTCCACACTAGCACTCAATCCTGTGACTAGCAAGGGGTCGAGATATCTGAGTATATCTGAGTCAGAACATCCATCAACCACTGTCAGAATTCGCGCCAACATGGAGAAGACTCGGGCTCACACCCAAAATGAAGATGATCAGACTGCGCTAGCACTTCTGGAGTATCAAGAAGTACTAGTAAGTGCTCTTTCGCATAAGTTAATCGTGACATGCCGCTCACAAGTATCTTTGTTGCAGAAAGATATAGTTGGCACTCACTTGGATAACTTGAAGATGTCTGAGTCAGGAAGTCCGAGTCAGGGAGCCGCCACAATGAGGATAGCAGTAGATGTCTGCAGCTGTGTGTTCTTGTTGCACTGATGGAAATTACAAGACCGCTAGGGCCAGTCACAACTTTAGAGTCATAATGCAAGCTCAGGATTCTTGCGTAGTTAGCAGTCAGATTCGCAAGAGAAAGATTGGCAGTGTCGACACCATCGACAAGGAGAACCAATTTCTGAATGGCACCCCAACTGTTGGAAAACGCATTTGCCGGGAGAAAACCGGCACCGACTGGCAGACAGTCCTTGATGTAATTGTGTATAGTGAACAACGAAACAGGCAGAATCAAGACATGGAAGTTACTATGGGGAAAAAGTAATTGTGAGAAAATTTACTTACAGTATGTGTATCAGTGACAAGTCTGAATTGGTACTACTATCATACAATGAGAAAAAAGGTTACATGTGGATCATTATGGTCAGTTTGGATGAAATCATCGGATGATGTGCGAGCCTGAGGGAGCGGGTCATGGTCTCATCTTCAGTAAAACATCCAACTGCTATTGACAACAGTAATGGGCGACCGTGATGTGATGAAAAGGATTGGTGCACTAGCAGAACTTCGCACTTTAGTGACCATGATGTGCTTTCACACTGCCTGACTCGGAGTCTGAGCGAGCGGCAAAGTAATTCAGATGCAACTCTTGCACTGTTTTGGTACGGTTGCTCACCCACAACAAGTCCGAAGCTATGGAAGCAACAGTGAGCTGCGAATCTCAAGAGAAGAAGAGCCTCGCAGCGAATAAAAAGTATCGAAAATATGCTAGGAACTTGAAGCATTGTCACAAAACAGCTCATAGGTTGATGCACTGATACTAGCGATGCTGAATTTTTGATGATTGATATTGACGCACATCAATTATCAGTTGAATTGAAGGGTTGTAGTATGGAGTCTGGACAATCACTGACAACTGATCATTTCCACGCGAGTCAGAGGACCTAACAGTCAGATTCTCTGAATGCATTGAATGTCCAATTCTTGCCTCCAGGGTGCTGAATCTTGGCTGAATCCATCATGATCATGATCGCCGATATAGCAGCCACATGTGATGTAGTTTCAATTTCGTTCCAATATATCACCTCGTCCTGTGGCATACAGTGTTTTTATCGGAAGTTTGTTCTTGAGGCAAGTAAACACCAATTAGACTTATTTGATGCAGTGAGCATTATGAGCAAACCACATTGGAATGTCAGAGGGTGTATAGTAAAGGCTAGGTGTTAGTAGTATACTACAGGCTCTACAGCCTGTCATAGTCTGAGATGACTCATATGGAAATAATCATATGATTATGTACATTTGAACATGACCCAATTGCGACTGCCCCCACTTGCACTTAAAACTTAAACCCACAACGTCTTTTATCTGTATGCTATCACAGGAGTGAGTCCCAAACGATAATATTTCATTGCCCTTGACATTCAATACTGCCAGGTCTCAAGCTTCAAGTTTTGAGGGATCGCTGTATGATGTGGTTGACTGATTGACTCAGATGTATGTATCTTAATCTTACATAGTTAAAGGACACTCACTGGTCTTGATGCAGCAGCACATTCAATTCTAACGGTTAGTTTATGATTCAGCCCAACTACCCTGACAGTACGTGAAAACATGCTCAGGCTGGAGCTGGGGGCGATTCGGAGGAGGGTCTTCAAGTTGCCGCATTATTTCATCTGCTGATTTAGTACGTATGTTACCTTCTGACTCCTCTCCAACTCCACCGCTCAATTTAATGTGCACAGCCTGCCAGTGCCAGGCCTCGTGCACATATTGAGTCATAGATTTGCCAGATGATGATCGAGATGATTGATAAGTTATCACGGTGGTGCCCCCACAAGTCGATAGAGAAGTTTGTACTGTCTTAATATATTCAAAATAACTCCTTGCAGCAAATTGGAACTAACTTGAGGTTGCTCCAAACCAGACCAAGCTGGTCTGTCTCTCCTCAGAGGCTCAGTTTACAGTTGCTTCCATGACTATCCGGAGAAAAGGGGCTAACTGACACCATGTGATTGGAGGCTTAAACTTGAAGCTTGCAATAAGTTCAAGTTGGATGCGTGTGAGGGCAGGCAGGTGAGTCCTAGTAGCCTGAGTATGCTCATTACTGCACCAGTTTAATGTCACTGTAACCTCATAGGTCCGAAGAGCCTTATCATCATCATCTGAGTCATGCCGTTGGGTGGACTCAGCCCGAAGATGAGTATTCTACTCTCATGTTTGGCCACATATATTATTATGTTCAATCTATACATAGTAGCAGCCCGCATATGATGACTCGGATGAATTGCTGGATCCTTCAAGTTGTGCCTTACTACTACCATCAAATCCGAGTCAGACTTGCGAGTTATTGTTCAGTATGGATGCATATTGCTATAGAACTCATTGATCAAAATGAGGTACAACACGTCTTATTACGACTGAGTCCTTGGCGCTGAGGTGAACTTCTAGAAATTCTACCTCAATTGTTATGTGGTAGTCTTACCATTATGCCCAATGGTAGCAAACAGTAATTTGAAAGTTTCGCCCCCCCAATAATATTGAAAGCCTAATTAGGAATCTCTCTGATATAGCCTCCTTGCTCGGCTGTGCGGTCATAATTAATCAAAGTGTTCAAATTGAAATCGTCGCTTGCTAGATCAACCAAATCTGACCATTTTGAGGTGCAGGCCCAGGTGGCCGCAATAAGACTTATAGCACACTGCTGCTTTTGGTGCTAGGCTACAGATTCCAATGTACTCGTATGGTGAACAGCCTGTCGACGCTCCATATGATGGCAGTGGGCATAGTCATTCCAATTATCCCCAGGCCGCTGAATCATCTGATTTGGACCACCAGTCACAGCTTTGCCATGAATCGGACTCATACTACTACTTTGTGAACGTGCAAGCAAGCCAGAACTCTGGTGACCACACATCAACAGCATTTCCCAATGAACCATTTTCAAATCCAAATTTCCCCGCTCATTACCAGCATTACCCCCCTGCCATGGCTGGCGGATCTAGTAGCGCAGAGCCACCTGCCTTCCAGTCTGCTGACCTTTATCCAGACCTGAACTTTGTCAATTTACACACAAACCTTCGTGATCATTATGATCTCGTCATGACTGGCACTGACAAGGATCCCGGATTAGCGTCATTCGTCAATGACCCATTTCAGTTCACCGTCAATCCACACGCAGACTCATATCATCCGATGTACAATCCTTCTGCTATCCCAGGGCCTTACCAGGGCTTTGGGTCACTCAACCTGTCTTATCCTCTGTTCCCTCCGCCTGTTGTGTCTGTTGACAGAATGACCACTTTGGCGCCAGACTCGGAGGACATTCCTCCTCTTGGAGAGCCGCCACATATCGATGAGCCACTACCTCTTGGAGATTCATTTTCCATCAGAGAGCCTTCATCTCCCCCTCGTCAATCTGGATCACACATTCGCCAACCGCCGGAAAAGAAACTCGATATCAAGTTTTGGTCATATCTGTATGCGCGACCGAAGATGAGGGGTCTAACAACCACTCAGGTGGGCAATCATTGTGATTTTTTTATAAATCATTAATTGATAATGACTTCCAGGATTCGGATACTCTGTCTACAGCACCCTTGCGACCATCTCACATAGCGCCTTTATGATACAACAAGTCCCAAATCCATCGAAAAATATTTGGAGACACCCGTATGAGACTCATCCAATCTGCACTCAGTACATGCCCATTCTTGACTGAACAAGAGAGAAAAACGGCCGCTCATGAAGTATTGATTTCGGCAGCAAATGTATATGATGAAGGTAAGCCGCAGCACTGCCTTATTTTTCAAAGTGTCTGAAACTTTTATTAGAGTACAGGAATGAATGGGGTACAGAAAACATCACCACATTTTATAAAATGTTTGCAGTGCAACCGTCCGCAGAAATCATGTCAACCTGCAAGAAGATCACCCATTCTGTGGCTCAATTTGGGTACTGTCTTCGCCCCCCAATCTGGTCGGATGAACTTGAGCCACAGCATCAAATTGATAAGGTGAAGGAGCTCATTGATGACCCTTTATTCCCCCTTAGATTCATATTTGGGAATGACTCCTCTAATCGCCCAGCCGACAACTTGGAGGTGTTTGCTTTTGAAAATCCTGTGGTGTCATATGTCGCTATGAACACCATTTTGATACTGGGCTGGGTACCCTATGTTACCATGACAGGACTTGACAGTCTGTTCTGTACAGCTGCAGCGGCTGTGAGTGTGCTCTACAGGAGCTAGTGAGCGTGTGGTTAGCAGTGTCCATTGACTTCGGTCTGTCTTTCAAACCTAGGTACACGGTGCTATCGGGTTACATTCAAAACCACATCAGACCCAACCCAGCATTGTCAATGTGGTGGGAACAATACAAGGTCCGCATTCATGCCAGATTGATAGACATAGTTGCTGCTGCACACCATGTTTGATTTTGTACATTTGATTCATTGACAGTTACTATGGCCATGGAATACAGTACTAGTATTACTATACATGCAATTTGACCGCTTTCCATCATGAGCTTTGCTAGCGTAATGTAAGTATGGTTGCTCTCGCTGAATGTGTAGCTCTTACATAATCATTGAAAATTTGACTTTGTTTGGCAAGACCTTTAGAAGCAAACAAACGGAAATCACCCATTTTTTCTGCACTTTGTACATCAGGCATGTTGAACCAGGCACGTATCCATGAGTATGTGCAACTCATGACGAGGAGTTGAGCGTGCATAGTTGATGCTCAAGGTGAGTTTCTGCTTATTCGATCTTTTATGTGTTCAAGTGATATGTCAATTCTAGATTATGAGCTCGGTGCTGTGAAGAGCTGTATTGGCGTGGATTCTTTCGATCGAACTCTCGAAATGTAGGATAAGACATAGATCTTATCCTGAGGACATGTTTGGCCTATGAAGGTACTTTTGTGTCATCCACTGTATGTCTGTCGACCGTACTCGATCTGATTTGTACCCTTTACTGAAATTTTCCCATCAGACGCAACAAATCTGCATTCTTATTTGACATATCCTTGCAGGTGCTTTCAATGTTAAATTCATAATTCTGGTTACGGTAAGGTTTCATCATCAGACGACTCTTCATGGAGTCCTCACATGCTTAGCCACATAGCGCCTTGCTCAGTGCTATGGGCATTGTGTGTGTTCCCTTGATACCTTCTGCATGTCCTACCTTTCCAAGTTCTGGTAATGGCCTCTGGTATACTGCACCTGGGACAATTTCATATAGGTTCAGGAATGTTCATCCATCGGCAATGTGTACTTGGGCAGTAAGTAATACTTACTCACACTCACCGTGAACACTGAATGTTAACGTGTGCGAAGCAATGTTATCTGGTGCTGTTAGATAACAGGTCATATAACTTGATATTGAGTCCTTAGGGTCGGCAGGTCCCTTCCAGGATCCTAATGTGCTAACCCTTCAGATAACCGTGCAATGGATGCAACAACTTACCATCCCAGCAGATAAAAATAGCCAGGAAATGCAGAATATTTACAAAGCTATTTTGTCCAGTCCTACAGGGACAATTGATAGTATGTGTCCAGTTTTTTGTTAGTCACGTGGCTTTTCTCATTCCGCCATCAAGATATGGAGGAGATCATGACACCCAGTGGCAACACATGGTAGGTGCACGCTTGAGTGAATTTTCTCAAGTCTACAATTTATAGTCATCAATTTTTTCATGGATATGCCACTCATTTTCTAATGTTCATACGCTAGCTTAGGACACTTGCTCGTAACATTGGGTTCTACTGGTTTGGTTTCAAATTATGCAAGGTGGTTGGACCTGGATGAGGCGGTATCTCATATTACCTGGTCAGATTGAAGTACCACTTTTATCCGGTTTGTCCTCCCTTACCCATCTCAAGGTGCCGTCTGACCACTATGCTCAAGGAAATTTTCAGCTCTCCCCTTTCAATCACAGTATGTGCAATACCTGAACAGCATGACTGTTCACGTCTTTCCAGCTGTTGCTTACGCCTATTGTTGCAGGGGTCAATGGCCTCCCATCACCAAATGTCACTGGGGTATCTCCACCTAATACTATGTCCAAGTTGTAACGACAAGTGCCATGCGAACACCTTGCTCTCTTCAACCCCGTCAGCAAGCCGGCTTCAGCTCTGTTCTTGCGTCACCTGCACCCACTGGCTTTTGGGGTGTCCTCAAGCCAGAAAATGTCAATGTCAATGGCCCACTTGAGCCAGAAGATACTGACATATCAGCGAAGACCTTGTGCCTGACTTTTTGGAGGGCTTTGATGAGCCCTCGACATTGTGACCAGACACCTTAATCTCGACTGCTCCGACGAACACGTTGACCCCTCACTATGCCGAAGGAGCTTTGGTCATAAAGAACGTGTTTTGGCTGACATCCTTTAGGCAAAACCAACTTGAAGCTATCAATGCCATGCTCGACGGCAAGGCCATCTTCATCCTGGTACCCAGGCTCACCACCCGAAATTGAGTGAGTCTCAACATCCTGATGATCATTGACAAGTGGACTACGCTAACACTATGTTCACCTAGCAAGACATATACAGTCAAGTCTGTTGGAACAACTTCTTAGAGGTTGTATGCGGTAGTGTTACATCATGTATCGTGCATTTGTGTCCAATATGTGCAGCCGTTTAACCTCATTCTCAGCCTCTTAGAACTTCCATCCCTCTTCATGCATAGGGTCTAATACTCGTAAGTCCATTCAGAATTTTATAGTTTCAAACCGGCTTACCTAGAAATGCTAACGCACACCTCTCAGTCCTAGGAGATACTCCAATTCCTGCATCTCCATCTCAAAAATCCGGTGCTCCCTTGAAATCCAAAGTATCATCATCACACAGATTTCGTCTGACCAAACAGGAGGCGGAGGAGAGGGTTGAAATGGTAGGTCAGGGTGGTAGAGCTGTTGGCACACACAGATTCGCGCAGTGGCCCATGTAATATATATCAATTCCTTCGAAAATGTCAGAATTGTAACTCCCAAATGAGTTGTTACTCACGAGCTGCCTTTCCGTCATCGTGAACGTCATGTTCCGAGCCCTTGGTGCGAATTGCAGAAGGTTTCGAGGAATCTGTAGAATATGAGTGAGTGATGATTGTTAGAAAATCCTTGACATACCTGGTGGTCTCAGTTTCCATCTCCATTTTGGTTTCTGACACCTCCGTTAACATCAGTGCAGTTATTCATACTAGTACTACAGTGGTAGATATAAAATCAACTTCAGAGTAAATTAATGCTTACCTTCATTTGTTTGAGTTATGGCATCCAAGAAAGATGTCCTGATTTGGACAGAGATATATCTCTGGCATTTTCCAGAACAGACGGTGGACCAAAAGCTATCCATCATTCCCCTCATCATTTGTTTGGCTGTCACTTCAAGCCTGTGAGGCTTGGGTTGTATGCCAATCCACTAGTCACTCGGATCTTGCCAAGTGAATTCACTATGTTTCCGCATCAGTTTCCCTCAATGAGTCAGGCCCATATTTTTCGACCCAGTGTTCACAACTTGCAATCAGCTACCTCAGTTGCTGCAGCTTGATTTCAAATATCTCCGGAGTACGTCTGGCCAACTTCCCATCACGCCTGATTCTCCTGTACTAGTCTGACTTGCTCATAGCCAAGGTGTCGAGATTCCTTTGTCTCAGGCACACGATGCATTGAGTGATTTGCAGGCTGTATGGAGAGCTTCAGGTGGTGAGTCTTCGGCGCTTTATTCCTGCTTCATCATTTGTTCATTTTGTTATCCGAAATGTATGTTCTCATTACAGTCACCAGTCACACTCTAGAAACCTATTTCGAGTGTTCTCATTTTCTGGTGCCTATCCTCAATAAGCCCTCTGAGTTCATGCCAGGGTACAAGCAATTACTAGTAATAGCTAAGCATGATGAAACTGATTTTATTCAAGCAGAAGCTTCCTCCATCACTGTCACAACCCTTTTAACGAATTAACGTAGGGGCAGAGACTAGGACTCAAACAAGGTTTATCACAACAAAAGAGAAGAGAATAATGAGCAGGGACGTCTTGGATTGCGAAAGCAATAAGCTAATACACAAGAGGTTTGAACTAAAGAACTACTGACTACAACGAGCTACCTATATACATATATTGAAACGGAGATTGAATCTGAGAATGAACTAACTAACCAATCATTAAATAGAAAGAGAATCGTATGATGATTACGTAATAGAATGTTCTGAAATCAAGTCACGTGATACTATCTAATCTTATCTACACTATGATGTCATCAAACTCGTGGCTGCTGCGGAAAGGTTCTGGAAGGATCTAAGGACGTCACGTGCTTCATTCATTTGTGACAGGAAATCGTCTTCAGGAATATCGGAGATAGAAGTAGTGGGCGCCAATGGTATAGATGTATTCGGGTTAGGGTTTGTGAAGGTTATTGGTACAGACGCTGGCTCTGGCGTTTCTTCAGGCGCTTGTTCTGGGCGCTTATTGGGTGTCTTACGAGTGTTCAAGAAAGAATAATGGTTTGTATTTGGAACTCGTGACAATCACCATGGTCTTCACAGTGTTTGCCTGCGCGGCACACGGGCCCAGTCAACAACCCTTGTCTGACTTGCAAAAATCCAGATGATGGTGGTGCAGGGATGATTTACTATGAGAGGTACGCCTCTGGCCACCATGGAAACTTGATGTCCTCCCTAACGATAAACCCTGCTAGAGCTCTTATATTGTACTATATCAATCATGTATCTATTCTGGTGTCTTACTCGTCCAGCGCTTCATTCCCATGTCTTGTTCCTGTATTCGGTCAACTGTCTTCCACGAGCCTGGTCACTCGTGAGGCAAGCAGTGTGAACTGCTCAAGACTTGGATTTATGCTGGAATGGGCCACACCTGACTGACAGCGAGACAAGCAGAACACCAAGTGGTGGTGGAAGACTGAAGACCTAACCCTAAAAACATGCTCTATCTATGGACTATGCGACTCCTGAGACCTCCAAAGACCTCTGACACCCCTTCCTGAAGACCCTGAGGCCAAACCTTCCTACTACAAATACCCCCCCTTAAAAATGTGACACTCCTGGGTTGCAAGGGAGGAGGCCAGTGGGAAGATACTGAATGACGAAACAATGATGCAAAGGGTGATTGAAATGGCAATGACTGGAATTTGTATGTTGTAAAGTGTGTTGGTGGTTTAGGACGAGAATCAAAAGGGATAACGTCGAACTGCGTGGGATATCGTGCTTTTTGTATGCGAGAGTTGGACCACATGCGAGAATGGGAATGTGTGACTTGCTGATGAGTCTGTGGGTTATTAGCGTGATAGGGAGTGCTGAGGCGATCTCAACAAAAGTGACTGCAAGTCAGATGACAAGCAAACACTCTTTATGTAGGGTCTTGATATGCTGTGCGATATGTTCGACCCTTAAGGGAAGCAAAGAAAGCAAGGATCCACGAAGTGATGCTGATCAACCCCGGTGAATGGTGGTGAGAGCGCGAGAAACGCGCTGAAGGCACGCATTGGAATGCGAAATGCGAAAGAGCGCGAAGCGCGGGAAGGTAGGGCAAGCAGTGCACAAGTGAAAAAGACGTGAGGTGAGACTGATGAGAGACGACTGATGATGATGAAAGAGCTGGAAAGGCAACTGAAGACTGATACTGATATTGCCACTAGCTAGAGACTGCTGCTAGGGCCTATGACGACAATGGATACATGCATTGCATGGAACTAACTGGTGATCGATGGTGACTGCCAGAAGCTAAGTTGTAAAAACAAACATGAAAGTATGTAAGTTCTACCTAAGCGCTCTCCCAGGGCTCGGAGCCAAATAGGGAGCGCTCTAAGTATGTAAATGATGGAAAGTAAGGGTCCATAACAAAATAGGAAGTGTAATATGCAAAATATGGTCAGATAATGTTGGAAATTCTTTTACGGCATTCTGATGGATTAAAATGGCCTAACGACATGGCCCAATTATAATAGATTATGATCAAACAGTCAACATATTAATAAGCATTATCATGGCATTTTAATGCAGATTTCAATGGTATCACAATCGAGTCACAATGTCATCTCCGTGTCATAACAATTGTATTTCAACGACATTCTCACCGGTCTCGCAAGGAGGATGTGATGAGCATTTCAGATTTCATTGTCATTTTAATGGCATTACAACTAAGTCATATTTTCATCTCATTGTCGTGACAATTGCATTCCAACAACATTCTGACTGAATCGTGACGATCTCGTTATTAAGGATTCAATGAGCATTACTATTGTGCTAAACATGAATTCTGCAAAAATTATGATGACATTTCCACTATGGCAAAAAGACTGTACATGGCGTAAGAAATACGAGGTAAGGAAAGCGGACATTGGCCCCAGGACCAACTGAAAATGCTGTATGGCACCATCCAGGCGAGAGGTCGTGTTTCACAAATTGTTCATGGTGTGCGCTCAATGATTGACTGCATTTGGTGTTTGGTCAGAAAGAACCAACAAAAAAGAAAAAACCATCGACTCACATCAAGCAATACATGTCGTGATAGAGTTGCCTGTGGACAAGGGAGCTTGGACCAAACATTGAAGGGTATAATATAATTGCACAAGGCCACGACAGATGGGTTGTACAGATGGGTTGTCTTCAAGTAGAGATGGTGGTGGTTACAGTGAGAGAGGTATCTTAATGACATGTGAGTCATCGCGTCGCCATGTAAATGTATGATCATGTGATCGATTTGTCATCATGATGTACGCTAAGACAAGCAAAATGAGCGATTGAGTTAGGTGACTCGGAAAACGAGCGTGTAGGTAGCTAGGATTGAAAATTATAATGATAGCCATGACATACCCGATAATGAGCAGTGCAATCCGCCATACTACCTGGCGGGTGCACAGTGTGAAAGTGACTGAAGGAGGTAGGAAGTGTGAAGGTGTGGCTGATGGCGGGTCCGGCAGAGTATAGAGTAAAAGCAGGCTTTGGTGGTGAAGGATAACGATGGCCATATGAAGGCATAGGTGCCAAAGCGGCTGGAGGAGGAGGGAAGGGATTCGTGGTAGGAGGAGGGGTTGTCTATGATGAAGGAAGAATGTAAGTCGGGTAAGGAGAATCAGATACTGACACATCTCGCACTCCATCTGGTTAATTTCGCGCAGTTGGGGCATGCCCTGCGCTGCAATACTCCAGGGTTTTGATGCAAGCATGAAGGCAGACACGAAAAGAGGGTGATTGGAAGAAGCCTGACTCGAGCAGTGAGAAAACGCGCATTGAGTCGCTGGAGCAATATGAGGGGTGTGGGCGGCTGGAGGTGGTGGAAAGGGATTCGTGGTAGGAGGAGAGGCTGTCTTAGATGATGAGGGAAGAATGTAAGTTGGGTAAGGTCATTGACTTACGAAATTCTTCTTGACCATGTCCTCGCTCCAGATACTGACACATCTCGTGCTCCATCTGGTTAATTTCGCGCAGTTGGAACATGCCCTGCGCCGCAATACTCCAGGGTTTTGATGCAAGCATGAAGGCGGACATGAAAAGATGGTGGGAGAACAGCGGTGGGAGAACAGCGATGACGAATTACCCATCAGAGAAGCACTTGAGCATGAAAGCACGCCAACTCCAGCACCGGTGTTTGAGGAGAAGCCAACAATAACCTATGCTGAATCCTGTGTGTCATTTCAGTTCTCAACGCTATCTGCTTGCTCACCGCTTCAATAGCCGCAGCCAAAAAGCAACCTTCCATAACCCCCAATATCATCCTGCCCCCGAAGTTCTTGAGGCGTCTAAACTGCCGATTGATCATCCAGACTTTGAAGTGGCTGAGGCATGCACATCTGAGGGCGAGAGCTGTACTGCGAGCACAGGCTCCCGCAAGAATATAGTACCTAGTAAATGTGCATTGTGAGCAAAAGAAGAAAATAAGTGGGTATCACTCATCAAGATCAGTATCCTCGTCGTCATCATCTGCATCTGCCATCTCTTCGTCCTTGCTGTCCGCTATTCGTTGCCGCTTCTGTCAGAGACCTCAAGAGTAGCGTCACAGTCAGAAACAAAGGGTTCAGATCTGCGCGATAATGACCAAATGGAATAATGATTGCTTGCGACCTATATCGATTGAACTCGAGCGCTGACTGGTACATGGGAGTCGGTATGGTAATAGGTAGGAGGCTAGTGTGAAAGCTCAAGATGCGTCAATAAAGTGACAAGAACTATTTAGTAGAGACAGTGTGACGAGAGGAACGGCGAACATCTTGCCCATCTGTATCAGCCTTCTGACCTTTTCCCCGATGTGCCTTGGTGGACTTCGTAGTGACGGCCACTGAGTTTTCAATAGCTGGCTTCAGATGGGGTGCTGCTATCACTGTAGCAGCCTGAGCTGAGGCAGACTCCGAACTTGCAGCAGCTAAGGCAGACTCTGAACTTGTAGCACTTGATCCAGGATTGAGTTCCGCACCCTGAGTTGAGATTGATGGCACGACATGAGAAGGCAGGGGGAGTTTGTGTTGCAGGGGAGAGGCTACCGGCGCAACAGTATTTGAGCCTGAGGATGCTGTCAAAGAACTTGGTTCAACAATGGCAGGATGGTGTGCATGAAGGCTGTCAGGGCCAATGGGGTCTTCATCCGAACTGCTATTGGAATCGTCCAATGCTGCCATGACGCGATCAACCATGTCTTCAGGCTGGCCTGAGGTATCGTCCTCCTCCGTCTGAGCAACATTATCGAAGACATAACCGTTGATTTGTCCCACAATGGCTTTGATGCGTTCATGGGTCCACTTGACGATGAAGAATCTTTTCACGGCGCGGAAGACGGTGTGGTAAGGGATCGAAGAAATGGCTCCAATACCATCCCCGGAGAATTCTTGATCTGGGGATAGCATAAAGATTATCTACCGAATATGATATCAGCCATAGGTAGTGCCTCTGAATCATTGAAATTGATACATACCGAAGTCACACCAAATGAAATCATACCAGGAGTGCAGCTGTTAAGTTTCCAAATCTTTGCATAGGTAGGTGGGCCACCATGCCCCTTGGGGAACAATGACATCTTGCCGCACACTGAAACCTTGATAACCTTTCAAAGAAACATATGAGTAATTGTCCTATGGTTAAGTTGATGTATTTCACCTTCGCGATCATCAACCAGTCTCTGAAAATCTTTTTCTCATTAACGATGTTGTCAGGGTAAAGTACTGGCGCTTTGAAAACGTCGAAGGTCTTCCCCTTCCCAGCCTCCCATCCAATCATATCTGTAATTTGCTGGACGGAAGCACGGTCATATCGCGCAACAAAGTACTCAGGTGACATGTTGAAGATGCTACCTGAAACAGTACGTAGACCATTGAAGAATGATGATCGTGCCTGTTGCATGCCGGTTGCAAACTGTTCCATAAATCGTCAACTTGCTTACAACTATGTAAAATTTTAAGTTACGTACCAAGTTAAAGAATGAATTTGTTCGCATCTGAGGATGCAACTCGTGATCAATTGAGGCGTAGAGCTCAGTGACAAGGGCAGCCTTCTCTGTCGATTTCTTTGTGTAATGTTGCGGACTTGTTATATCAACCAGAGGATCAGGGCAGTCTGTCTGAAAAATGACCTTATCAGGCAGAAACATCTCCGTCGTCAATGCATACTTCTTCGCCAAACCCAAGATTAGCTTGTCGATGATGGTCTCAGACGTTATGATGGATGCTGTAGTCGATGGCGCAGATGAAGGTGGCGCAGATGAACGCGAGGATGCGGTAGTTGAAGGTGGTGTGGATGAACGTAAGGACGCAGTAGATGAGGCCGGAAATGCAGGAGCAGATGATGTCTGATTTTGTGAGCGCCTGCGATGTTTCAACTGCTGTGCTGCTAGTGTACCATTGGTTGCGTTCAGCGCTGCGTTACGCTCTTCCAACTTTCCTTTCTCAAGTTGAAGCTGCTTAATGTACTATTAGATAAAACATCGAGTCAGGGAATGAACAAGAGTTGACAAAAGAAATAAGAACCTACCGCTTGAAGGTGCTTTGTAGACGAATCGGCGCTTGGTGGTGCCACAGGCCGGGCATCATCATCTGAATCATGCCCTGAATCCGACAACGACAATAGATTAGAGTCGGAATCGTCGAGGTTTGAATCAGAGTCCAGCGGAGAGTCCAACATGAGCTATATGCAAAGAGAGAAATGCGTGATGTGTGAGCGGCCAGATGCTGAATGAATGAATGAATCGCAAGGTCTTTATATACATTTTGCGAGCAACCCTAAACAGTTTAGGATCAATCTGTGGTATTGCGAGTGAGATAATGACAGACACAAGTTGATTCAACAACAACATACATAATACGTTGATTTGACGCAATCGCTTTGGTACACGAGTCGTTATTAGTGGAATGGATCATGGAAGCTGTGACCTTGAGAATAAATACTGGATGAAAGGTGCATGTCCAAACATGAGGTACACTGTGTTACGACACACTTGTGTCAGTAATGTCAATGATGCAGCTTGATGACCTACTTAATGCGTGTTACGCGACTTGCAGAGATTTGACCCGAAGAAACATGTCTGCATCAATCGTGTCGATGACGAAGTAATTGCCTTGTCTCCCAGGATCGCTAGCAAGCACAGCCCCTCGGATAATTGACCTTACAGAGATGAATTCAGGAGATGACCGAGGCTTGGCTCGTACACGCCATAGTCCCAGATCAGCATCATGTTTGTTACGGACACCAATTCCGACATCGTACAGATGTATGAGCGCCAGTGAAAGATTGGTTTCACCTATTGAGCAACCGAACATGAAGATAAGGCGAGCAAAAAAAGGTTGATTGTCGGTTTGAACCATGACACAATCATATCGCGGAGATCCAAAGAACTCGGGGTTGCATTGAAGGAGGTCTTTGCACTGGCGCCAGTCGACCATAGACTCATAGTTGACTTGCAGATATTTGTATTCAGTAATCTAAATATTATGTTGTGCAGCATTTTAGCGAGTAGTTAGCAGGGTGAATTGTTGGCATACCTTGTTGTCAGCCTGCAAATGAATGCGCTTGCCATCTGGTAAAGGAATGTCGTTAGTGGGGAAAAATGTGTTCAGGAAGCCGTTGAGTTTGATTCGGAAACCAACGAAGGCCCTGTCATCTGCATGCGACTGCTCGAGACTTGCAAATGAGACGTCACCTTGCGCCGAGCCTAACTTTACGTGGGTGCAGGGAGCTGGGGCCACAGAAATCACAGGATTTTCTGCGTCTGCGTCTTCTGTTGTTGGGAGGTTGGCGTTCCGATTGTACTCGTCCAACTCGTTGAGTTCAGAACGCATTGATGTTAGGGTTAGCAGCCAATGATCATAGCGAAGAATCTAAACTCATTAAGTTAGTTCATATTAATTCAGTCCTGTAGACACATGAACCTGTGTAGCAACGTCCTTGAAATTCATTCAATTGTGGTAGATGTCCCTCACGGGGCCGTGCATCTTCTCGTTCGGTTTTGTGTTGTAGTTTCGTGTCGCGCCTTTCGCCAAGATATCGTCGAAGAGATGCGAACTTGCATGCTTCTTGGGGAAATTCCAGTCCTTGCCTGTTACAGGCTGTGATTTGAGAATATACTCCTAATCACAGATCATAGGTGAGTGGTCGGGAAGTATTGCAAAGCATAACTTATGTCCATCAGCGCTGAAAAATCCCGCAGAGCTTGTCTTCCTGCAACAATCGAATCTTCAGTGTGAACCTCAAATCCAGCATAAATGTCGAGATCGATATAGTGGCGTATGCATCGCAGAAGCAGATAGCGGAGCTTGCTCTGTGAACGGCGGAGGATCCTTTGCGCCGCAAAGATAGCCATCTGAGGCTCGTTAGCACAGAATTCAGCTTCAGTCGCAGATTAGTACTTACCTTCGATATGTCCTCGTGATGCGAGCTATCATTGAAATCAACTCCAACTACCTTCGAGAAGTGTGTCAGGTTAGACCACCGTGGAAGAGCGTCATAGCTGAGGTAGTACTGTTAAGTTTGAGGCAGCTCATGTCAAATAACAATATATACGTACTTCGCGTCCATCTGCGCAACAGCTTCTCGCCCTAATTCGAGTATCCAGAACTGAAGCTCCCTCCACAGATGGTGCCTCCAAAGCCCTCCATGATACACATGCATGCGATCAAAGGAGAGTGCTCAGTGAATGTCGGCGAGCAGCATTCTCCAGAAGACATTCTGGGAGTCGTGTTTGTCAGCGTGATATACGCGCCAAGAGACCTTGCAAAGCATACCTCAACGTCACGCAGCGAGTAAGTTTTGAGTAATTTCTCCCTCTCCTTCTTGGATTTCTTCGCACAGGCCAACCGAAGGGTCTCCTCAGACTCAGCACTTGTCCGTAATCGAAGTTCGTGAGACAAGACTGATTGCTCGTCTCGAGGGACCAAGCAGATCGGGCATGGAAATTTGCCTTTCAGTCCGCAAATCAATGCCATAATGCATCTATCACACAGTGTCAGCAATATCACAGCGAACTCGAGCACTTACTGTTCTTCATAGTCGGCACTCAGAATCAAAATTAAGGGCCAAAGCAGGCGCCGGATAGCATCACCGCACTCGAACCAATATCCTGTCCTCGAGATCTGTATGACGGACTCTAGAAGTTTTAAAAAGGACTCATGCCAAACGGCATTCTTGAAGTTCACAAAGCTGCTTTTGCCTGCATGCTCTGAATCCTCTGACACCTGCTCTGACATTTGATTTAGCTAGTGTATGAAGTAAAACTAAATACTGACAATAGGCAGCCAACCTACAATTCGGCCACCACCAATACCAGTACCGTTCCGGATCTCGACAGGCAAGTTTGCGATCCGACAAACGATCGGATAGGCTTTCTGGGCACCGAAAGAGGATAGTTTTGCCTTGTCTGCATACAAGATAAAAGCCAGTGGCTTTGCCTCAGGTGGAAGTCGTGACTACACAATGCGCAGTTGTATGTCTTTGGGCATACAAAGTGATTAAGACTTACTTGTGCATCCCAGAATGCGTTGGCAGTCCAAGGTTCATCAATAAAGCGTACAAAACGCGTACCATTGAATTTGTAAAGGCATTGCGCATCAAATACGAAGTGCGGCGCAAGACGTCGATCTCGCAACATATCAAGAGCCCAATCCCAAAGAGGACGGTAGTGCATATCAAACTCGTGCACCTTGTTTTGATTTGGAACCGAAACTATATCAACTTGAAACTTGATAAATTACATATGTTTTAGTTAAGTGCGTCTAATTGAACTTGTATTTGCCTACCGGTGTGAAGCGTTGGGAAGCGGTTGACCACAACTCCCGGACTTCATCATGGTTTCATAGTGTAAAGGTTTCGTCCCTACGTGCGGAACGATGAACGAGACTGAGCAAACGATTTGTTTGCTCTGCGGTGAGTGCAGCTTCAAGGGCAATTTCAGCGACCTCGAAGTCGAGGCGTGTTTGAAATGGTTCCCATGGTGCGTGATTCCGAGGTACTGAAGCTTCCGTGGGACGTGTGCGAGAGAAATCAGCGAAATGATGGATGGTGGACGGAATCTGGCTGTTAGGATGATAGTCAACCTTGATGTCATCCAGCTGCGGCAATGGTTCCTGAACTTCAGGATTTGCGTCGTCAAAGTGGCCCTGAAGGCCAGGCGATGCCATGTTGAAGTCCGATAAAAACGATTGACGACTTTGAGGTGTTGATCCTTGCATGTCTGACACATAAGATGATTGATCAGTTTTTTGGCATCTATTAGACTATGCAAACGTACCAATATTATCTTCTGCAGCTTCATTCTCGTGGTTGTGACGCTGTGTCGCCCAAATTTTGATTGGATCAACTGACAATAGTATTAATATTCGAGTGATCAGAGTGAAAGTAGAATAGTTGAGTGTCGACTTACCTGTAGATGACGCCGCACGTCGTTTGGATTGACTGTGAGCCTTGTGTTCTGTGCAGTTGTGAGGTGAGATATGAGACAAAACAAAAATGGTGTGCACACGTACGTTTCTTCGCTGCTTCTTCGATAATCGCTTGGACCTCGTCATCTTCTTCTTTCTCCCGTGCTAGCTTCCTACACTTCTTTGCATGTGGCACCAGTCCACGAGCTCGTACTAGTATTCCACATATGTTACACTTGACGTCGTCTGATGTCCGTTGAGGAGGCATCGAATTTGATACTGATGGCATGAAAGGCGGGATAAGGGCTGGCGGGGAATTTGTGGGCGGTGGGATTCAGAGGGAGGCTTGACAACAGATTCTATCTAGTATGAGTGATACGCGATGTAAACGTTAGAATAATGCGTACCTTTGATGCAGATGGTAGTGAGCAGTAGAGTATAATTGAAACTCAGGTCGAGCTGAGACTTGATAGCAGTCTCGACGACATTGTAATCAGATCGTAATATAATTGTAATCACATCATGATGGAATCACAATCGAATCATAATTAAATTATAATCAAATCATAGTGCTGATAAATATAGCATTACGATATGGGAGCATTATAATGCCTGCTGGAAAGTTCCGACAAATGAAAAGGGACATACCAAGGGACTGGTTGGACGATGGATGGATGCTCCTGGATGATGCGCGATGCAGTGTGCCTAAGCACGAGAAAGCGCGCGCGCGGGAATACTGCGCATTGTGCGGGAAAGTATCGCGCCTATGGCGCGTTTCGTGGGAAAGCTGCATGTGATATGTGGAATCAACTGAAGACATAGTGGAAGTCATATGGATGATGGTGCAAGTCGTGCAGTGAAGGCCAATTGTCATGAGTCGTGAAAGGTGCGAAATGTGCCCATATGCGCCTGCTCAAACACAAGTCTCCACAGCGCATCTATCATTATAGTGTGACTGTCATCATTGTAAGCTTGTCCATGGGTTCGAACATGAAGAGTGGAGAGAAGAAAAGTTGTGTGGATGAATCTGCGGGGTGAATATATGAATATTGACTTCGGTCGCCCAGTCAAAGGATGCAGATGGTCGAATCGTTGATGTGTCGTCGAGTCTGGGCACTGGTGACAAGGCAGGTACTGCGAGGATTGTCGGTGTGCGAGTGGGGGAAGCTGTGTGCCAGCTAGGAATGCTCGAATCCATTTGGATACCCTGGCTGTTGTGTCTGCGGAGTGAAGGCAGGAACAAGGCTGAACACGCCCATATGTTGCCAAGTGGTCGTGTGACTGGCATTGGCGTCAAATGCTCAAATCCGTTTGGATACCCTGGCTGTTGTGTCTGTGGAGTGAAGGCAGGAACGAGGCTGAATGCGCCCGTATGTTGCCAAGTGGTCATGTGGCTGGCATTGGCGTCGCGTCATCGATGGCATCGATGGCCTCACTCATTCTATCCTCTTCCTCTTTCCTATCCCTCTCTCCTTCTCCTTCCCCTTCTCCATTTCTCTCCCAGTCCTCGAGGTTGCTGTGTGATCATGTTTCCATACCATTGGCATTTGTCAACGTGTCTTGGGGCCGAACACTTGGTGCTGTCAGGTGCTGGGGCAAAGCGTTGTAAGCGTCGCCATTACTGGAGATAGTGGCGGCGTCGTTGCTGGGGATAGCGTCGTTGTTGGGGGTGGTGTGGGTAACACAACAAAAGTGACTGCAAGTCAGATGACAAGCAAACACTCTCTATATGTTGGGTCTTGATATGCCATGTGATATGTTCGACCCTTAAGGGAAGCAAAGAAAGCAGGGATCCACGAAATGATGCTGATCAACCCTGATCAATGGTGGTAAAAGCGCGAGAAATGCGCTGAAGGTGCGCGGGAAAGTGAAACGCGAAAACGCGCGAAGCGTGGGAAGGTTGTGCGAGCGGTGCACAAGTGAAAAAGGCATGAACTGATACTGTAGAGATGACTGATGATGATGATAGGACTAAAAAGGCGACTGAAGACTGATACTGATATTGCCACTAGCTATAGACTGATGCTAGGGCCTCAAAATGACGATGGATACACACATTGCATGGAACTAACTGGTGATAGATGGTGACTGCCAGAAGCTAAGTTATAAAAACAAACATGAAAGTATGTAAGTTCTACCTAAGCGCTCCCCCAGGGCTCGGAGCCGAATAGGGAGCGCTCTAAGTATGTAAATGATGGAAAGTAAGGGTCCATAACAAAATAGGAAGTGTAATATGCAAAATATGGTCAGATAATGAAAAGGGACATACCAAGGGACTGGTTGGACGATGGATGGATGCTCCTGGATGATGCGCAATGCAGTGCGCTTAAGCGCGAGAAAGTGTGCAAGGCGCGCGCGTGGGAATGCTGCACATTATGTGGGAAAGTATCGCGCCTATGGCGCGTTGTATGTAGAATGACCAGAGACATGATAGAAGTCGCATATGGATGATGGTGCAAGTCGTGCAGTGAAGGCCAGTTGTCAAGATTCGCAATATAGGCTATATCCGCCTGCAGAGACTCAAGTCTCTACAGCGGGAGCATCGTCATTGCTAGGGGTGGTGGCAGCATTCGTCCTATCCTCTTCCTCTTCTTCCTGGCCTCTTCCTCTCCTTCGTTCCTCCTCTCGTTCCTCTTCTCCCTCCATTCCTCTTCTCTTCTCTTCTAACTCTTCTCCTTTCCTCCTGCTCTCGAGTACCATCTGCGTTCATTCGAGCCATGCCAGCATTTGCTGGCGTGAGCTGGGCGTTTGTGCGCGGTGCTGGGATGGGGTCAACAGGTGGTGTCCTGGATGGTGGTGGTACTGCAGAAGGTGTGGGGGCAGCAGCAACCATTGATGATGGCTGTAGAGTGCTGGTTGGTGCCGGTGACATGGCATGCAGTGAGTTGTGAGCTGGTGGTGGTGCCTTCTCCTCCTCCTTCATTCTCTGCTCCTGCTGCTGGGTGCCATCTGCATTTGTTCGAGCCACGCCAGCATTTGCTGGCGTGTGCTGGGCGTGTGCGCTTGATGCTGGTGGTTGGGGCTGAGTGGGGACTACAGGTGGTGGCTTGGGGGTTGGTGGAGTTGGAGTCGACGGTGTCTGGCATGTGAGCAATGGGGACATTGTGGTTGGCGTTAGATTGGATGCGGGTGACGTGGTACTCGCGGTTGGTGGTAATGTGCCGGGGAGTTCAATTGCCAGGCCAGGTATGAGGTTGCTTACCTCCTCACAAAGCCATCTAACCTCTACTTTCTCCTGCTCCTCGTAGCCTTCCTCTCCCAGTCCTTCCTTCTCTCTGCATCCTTCCCTCTCCTTCTTTGAGGTGTTGTCCACATTTGTTCGAGCCATGCCAGCATTCGCTGGCATCGACTGGGCATTTGTGCTTGCCACTGGTTGTTGACAGAGTGGGATGGGGGTTGGTGGTGGTAGCTTAGATAAAGGTGGAGGGGCTGCTGGTGCTTGGTCTGGTGAGGGCAATGATAAAGACAAAATGGATACTGGGGAGTGTGTTAAAACGGGTGCCTGTGACGAGCCGTTTGACTCGGTTGGGTGCATGGGTGCTGGTGAAGGCGGGACAATGTGTTTTGGGTTCGTTGAGGTATTGCACAATGTGTGTGCAGGTGCAGGTTTGAATGGGAATCGATGAGCTGAGGATGGTGTCAGTTGAGTGAGTAATGCCCAGCGAGACACAAATGCAGCGTCGAATTTCGACCAAGTAGCCGTCTGCTTTGTAGTGAGAGCCAGGACCCACTGATCAACAGGGCTTCCTGCAGAGCATTGTAAGCCGAAATGCTCGAATTTGGCATGGTCATTCCAATCCTGTGGGAAAGCTGCTTCAAATTGTTGGAACCAAGTGACAGGGTCCTTGTCGTGTGTGCCGTCGCATCAGAGCATAGGAAATATGGGCATGGGCAGTGGTGGTATGGGTATGAGGTTAGTAGCAGTAGTTTTCTTATCCTTGCGCAACGACTTCTTCTCGTGCCGTTTGCGTTCAGCCTCAGGTTTAATAATAAAATCGTGTTTGAAAGCTTGGATGAGAGCCGAGAAACTCGACTGTTGTGGCAGCAGCAACACACGTGCCCATTGTAGGGCTGTGCCTGGGAGCTTCGTCTTGAAATTTTTAAGCTGTTCTGCCGCAGGCAAAAAATCTGTATGTCGAGTGTAGCCTTCGAGCCAATCTGAAGCGAGTAACATATCGCCATCAAACAAGGTGATGTTTTCGATGCCCATAGTCTAAGTAGAGTCAGGAATGATATGAAAATGAGTCGAACAAACGGGAAAGGAACAATTAGGTGCAGTTCAGTTGGTACTATAAACACGAGGGACAGTGGGACTGGGGCCAAGACTTGAAAAACAGAGATCCAGAGTGCGAGTGCAATGAAAAAGATGAATGAACCAAACAGCGTGTTTCCTTGGTAGAGCAAATGCGAGAAAATGAGCAGGAATCTATGAGGGCCAAGAATGATGCCAAAAAAATGCTTTGATTAGGTGCACTCTGGTTGGCACTACTGGTAGTCTAGATGCAAGAGTTGAGAGACAAGCAGAACAAGCCAAAAATAGAAAAAATGCGAGAGTCAATCAAGCAGACATGCAGGGAGCACAAGAGATGACTGAGCAGAAAGCAGGCTCACTCTAGTCACCAGGTGGAATGGGCCACACCTGACTGACAGTGAGACAAGCAGAACACCAAGTGGTGGTGGAAGACTGAAGACCTAACCCTAAAAACATGCTCTATCTATGGACTATGCGACTCCTGAGACCTCCAAAGACCTCTGACACCCCTTCCTGAAGACCCTGAGGCCAAACCTTCCTACTACAACGTGTAAGCACTGCTCATTTTTAATGTCTGGGCTGATTGATTAATCCTTACTGCAGTAATCCCTGCCGCGCCGTCTTGCAATCTATACCACTGACAAAGAGACTTGCCAAGGATAGTAAGCGCGGATTTGCTGGTACTCCGAGTCTAGAAGGCTTCCCATTCCCATATCTTTCAATATGCAATCTGAAAGGTGACGACTTCTTTATTTAAACTTTCCAGAGCCCTACTAATACACATACAGTCCAATGACCCCTGTCGACTTGACAAGTCAGATTATTTGGAGTTAGACATGATTGAGATCCTTAAATGTGTCTTGCACATTACCTACACGAATTTGGATGCCACGGCGGACGTCCCCATCATTGCTTGTGCCAAGCTAGTCCACATTATCGGTATCTTTTTCTCGGAGCTGTCAAATTCCAACCCAGTGATTCGCCAAGCAGCCCAAATCTGCATCGATGTCTTCGTCGAGCTCACTGGCAAGTCAGCTCACAAGCTCCTCTTACCGCATCGGGATCGCATGTTGACAGCAATATACACCAAATCATTGAGGGTGTTATCGTTTCCCATTCAGGTGGGCATGATTGATGCAGTACGCTATTGTGTCAGTCTCGATCCACCTCTTCTGGAGCTGAATGACGCATTGCTCCGATTGTTGCATGAAATTCTCGGACTCACCGATGCCAATGATGTCCAGCTCGCTCGTGGGAATCTTCGCCAAGGATCTCTCGAGATTATCAAGCTTAGGGTAGCTTGCATCAAGCTCCTTACTGCATCTATGCCTATGATGGATTTCTTTTCAAAGCAGCATCAAACTAGACAGAGGTCAGTCATAGTTCCCAATTTCTCTGGCATCATTGACATTGTATGATGCAGGGTATCTAGCTGATTGATTTCCCAGTCAAGCGCGGCACCTATATGAGCAAGGATATGGAAGGATTCAAGACGTGCGGTGGGTGCCAAAGTCTTCATATAGTCTTGACCCCAGACTGCTGAGTATCCTTGACATACGTACCGTGCCTTGAAATGGATGGGAAGGCCATTTTGGTCGCATTTCGGCTTGAATACAGGCCAGCCTTTCATGATTTTTTGGCCTTTTGGGACTGATGCACGAGGTACGAGCTTATATACACCTAGGTCTCGCAAGGAATTAAACTCCTCCTGGAGTGCATTGGTCCAGGAAGCAGAGTCGGGGGATGCCATTGCCTCAGTGTACGTGGAGGGATCGTCAGGATGCTCTGTCGCGAGAAGATCTGGCATGGCTGCAAGGAGATCAGCGAATAACGCCATATTTTCAGCAGTAGAAGGTATGGATGGATTTAGAGCATGTAGGCATTCTGCAGCTCTCATGGATTCCAGAATGGCATGCTGCATTGCAGAGGTATATGGTATACCATCAATTGCACATTGTCGCTCAGATGGTATAGTTGTATGGATTGATTGACAGTGTTTATCGGCAACGTCATCCTGGTTGGAGAGATCGTCAACAGGGGCATCTTCAACTGATGCGCGTTGAGAAGGGGGTGTTTCTACAGGGTCAGTCTTGGCTGGGTTGTCAATCAATACACCAGGGTGTAGTGGGACAGCATTTGATTGGTGAGACTCAATGAAAGACACATTATATGAGACGAAAACCTTATGTGATGCACGATGATAACACCGGTATGCCTTGGAATTGAGAGAATAACCGATGAGCATGCACTCAATTGATCTATTGTAGATCTTAGGATTGTGGCGGTTTTGGATAAGGACAAATGCATGACAACCTATCTCATGCAGGTGAGAGAGGTCCGGTTTGTTTCCAAACCAACTCTTGAAGGGGGTATGACCTGACTGTGAAATGACGGGAGTACGGTTGGAGAGGTAACATGCTGTTAGTACGAATTCATCCCAGCAATTAGGGGGAGCTTTGCAGTCAGATGAGCACGTCCCATGAGCGTACGGTGGAGGCGTTTGACCCTGCCATTTTGGGTAGACATATACGGTGCTGTAAACTGGTGTTGAGTGCCACGCGTGAGGAGCCACTCACGCATGGCATCAGACTTGAGCTCCCCGTTGTCTGAGCGGTAAATGCCAACTTTCAGACCAGTTTTGACTTCGCGTGCGCATTCCCAGGCAACAAGTGATTTGAAAGCGTCACTTTTAGAGGCGAGGGGGATAGCCCAACAGTAGGAGGAAAAGTCATCTATGACGTCCATTATGTACTTATTCCCCACGGTGGATACAACATCAGGATACTCCATCAAGTCAATGTGTACTATGCCTAACCGTCTGTCTGCATGGACCCCCACTCTAACCTTCGGAATGCTAGACTTTGTCTGTTTTCCAAGAACGCAGTCGTCACAAACGGGGGGTTGAGTAGATAGGTTAATGGGCATACTGGTAGCATAGCCAGAACATGCAAGGTCATATACGGCACGATAATGGGCATGTCCTAGGCGACAGTGCCAGGATTGAAGGTCTGGCTGATGTGTGGCAAGGAGAGCATGGTCCACCGAGAGTTGTCCCCCAGATAAGGCATATAGACGATGGGATGTCAGCGAGCCTGTGAGCATGCGGGTACCGTTTCGTCCCTGGACCCAGCAGGATGTGGTGTCGAACGATGCAATGCAACGGTGGGCTGCGCAGATGGCGGACACTGAGATTAAGTGCACTGTTGCGGTAGGAATGAAAAGAACATGGTCCAATGTCAAATGAATGCCCTTCGCAATGATAAGGCGTATAGACCCGATTCCGATAGCCACAATGGATGACCCACCAATGCCGTGAACGGCATGGGGTGGAACTGGACGCAGGGAATAGAAATCGGACTCGGTGTTACTAATATGAATAGAGGCCCCGCTATCAAGGAAGAAGGGAGTCAAGGACGGGTCCACGATGGTGCGTCTGCATTGGTTTGGCGCCTTGTAAGTGATGCCAGTGAAGTCAACATGCTTCGTATGAGTCCGCCAGTCAATGCTCGTCTTCAGCTCGTCAACAGCCACGAATAGAGCATTGTACTCCTCATCATCAGAGCCAGGAAGCTCTCGGATGTGGGCAGAAGGAAGGGGGTCGTATGCGAGACCTGCGAATTCCTGAGTGGAGGAAGGAGGCTCGGGGGTGGAGGCAGACTGTGTGCTGGCGATGTATATGGCTTCATGAGTTTCGCTATCGAGGAGGTAAGTGCGTCCGCCAGTGTCATACCGCAATCCGCCAGGTTTACCAGTTGTAGTAGGCTTCGTGGTAGGTTTAGTATTGGTGGAATTTCTATTGTCACATGTGTTGCATTTGCGTGACAGAACCTCTTCGCGCTTGCCTTCCATAGCTCCCCCTTTAGTGAAATAATCTTTTGCCACATGCCCCCAGTTTTTGCACGTGGAACAACAGGTCGAATGGCCGGGGGTACCGCATTCGGTGCAGGTTTTGCTCGGGCAGGCCTCTCGGCTTCAATTACCCTTACCAGCAAACATGGCTATATTGCCAGACCCTTTTTTATCGGCATCAAGGAGCTGCTGTTCCATGTCTAAGCGTGAGCGAATGTTCACTGGTCCGTATGTAGAAGCAGAGGTGCTGGTGGAGAGGGCATTGGTAATATGGTTCCTGACGTGAGGAAGCTCGTCATTCATTGTGTTGAGCATGATGATGGTGGTAAAGTCATCTTCTTTAGGGATTCCTATAGCATATATGCATCTAACCATATCGCTGATCTCAGTGCTTGTTGTGGAGAGGTGTTCAGACCGATGGTAGCGCATGGCTAGGGCCTGTTGGATCATCAGAACTTGCATGATGGGGCCTATTTTCTCGTGACAAGATCGAAGGGCCCCCCAAGCGAGGTGAGCGTTTGCATAGGGACGAAGGAATTCTTGTTCCTCGGGACTGGAGCAAGTATGAAGCACTGCAATGATGCAGAGGTTATTAAGGTCCCAATGACCAGCGCTGGAAGGGTTGGCAATGGGGTCTGGGTGAGGAATTAGGCTGAGAATGTAACCACCGCCGTGCTTCAAGAAAAGGTAGTTTTGCATTTTGTCTGACCATAAGCCCCAGTTATTCTTGCTATGATCTAAAATCTCTATTTCTTTCAGGTCGGTTTGACTAAGAGTAATTGTCGTGATCGACGGTTGCACCACAGAGGTAACGGTGGTTTGTACCAGCATGGGTATGGCAGCAGGTATAGCCGTGGGAACGGCAGTGCTTGGATTGCCTGAGGGGGTGGCTTGAGAACTTTTGGATTGCGTGTGAGGGATGCAAGGCAGCATGATGGGTTTTTAAGGCTAAGGGTAGCTTGGAAGAAAATATTGTTTCTGTTGTGTTATATATATGCGCACTCAGGCCTTTCGCCTGAAGAGGCAATGGTTCTATGTTCGAGGAAGTTCCGTTAAATAGAAGGTACACGCTGTCCTGCATGAATTGGGAATCATGCATGGACATGACTACTAGGCATCCCCCTAAAAGACAAAGTCTGTTAGCTTAGTCCTCAGGCTAGTCAACCCATACCTTGGTATAAAACCTTGGTCCAATATTTCCAGTTTCCCCTCAGTGATTCATGAATCTACCATGTTTTGAAGAAAAGTCATATGTGAGATGGGAATCACATAATGACCTAGTTGATATGAGAAGCAATTTGAAGGTTAAGGTATTGCCTTTCCTTTGGCTTATTCACTTTGGCTAGAGAAACCCATAGAGAAAAGTTCAAAGCCTAACAAAAACCTATCTAAAAAGCCCGTGTATTGTGTACTATTATTTGTTCCATTATTTCTGAGTAGTTTTCTCTAGTGTTTCTTTACTTTACTTTTCTATTAGGATGCTCTGACTAATCAGATGCTTCACAAAATTGTACCTACAGGGTATGATGTCATAATGATGTCATCAATTCCAGAATGTTCCATGGAATTTGCTAGAACATTCCAATGACTCATAATGATGTCATTATCCCACCATGAATATTCTGGAATGTTCTTTTGCACCTGCTAGAACATTCTGCTCCAGTTTTTGGAATATTCTTCTCACATTCTGAAGTCATTACATCACCTTTTTACTTACATAATATTCCCACACAAAATGTATATAAGGAGAGCCCATTCTCCCCCCAAAAAAATAGATCTCCCACTTGAACAAATTGCTGCTTACAAAGCCCATTTCCTTTGTAAGAACTGTCCAGACAAGTGCAGGGAAAGTGTTTCCCTTGAGATTACATAAGTTTCTCGCGATAGAAACCCAGTTTTGTGAGACCAGTGTTCTCACCACATATTGTTTACTGACCAACACGAGCTTTGGTCATCGTTGTCATTTGTGAGACCAGTGTTCTCACCAGGTATTTGTATATTGGCCAACACGAGCTTTGGTCATTGTTTGTTTCTTATTTGTCATTGTTGTTATTTGTGAGACCAGAATTCTCACCAGGTATTTGTTTATTGACCAACACGAGCTTTGGTCATCGTAGTCACATTTGAGACCAGCTTCTCAATAGTTTATTGTATATCCAGGAAACCAGTTCAAGTGTCTAGACGGTATTTCCTAGACAAAGTTTATAGTTTCAATCAGAGATAGTAAAGCTCCAGCTAAGTTAATCTAATTGATTGGTTTAGCGAGCCTCCCAAGAACTCACACATTATCTACCATGAAAGAAGAAAAGTCGTAGACCATGTTAATCGAGGACTGGCAAGAAGTCTTATCCAGTGTAATTGTGGTGTCATTACATTCTTACACGTATTTATATAAGACCCTTGGTTATTAAGACAGCGCTCAGGGCGCAAGTGTCCGTATCAGGTTGTTTGAACGCTGATCGGTCAGGTAGGTTTCTGGCTGTTGATTACAACGAGCCAGGGCTCATAACCTATAAGAACCTAGACACTAGTATCAGTAACCCTCAGTCTGATACAACGGATTAATATTATGCAGCACCTAGACACTAGTATCAGTAACCTGAGTGCGAGTGTGAGTAATCTAGGTACGGTGAGACGAGAAAATAAAGCTCACCCTCAGTCTGATACAACGGACTGAGGGAAGAGTAGTACGGCAGGAAATGAAACATATATAGAGTTGCTTGAATGCCAAACATCGTAACTCCGACACATGCCATGGTCAAGTCGCAGTGCACTGCATCAACAAAGAGCTTTTGCAGATGGGCCTGCACCCTATCTTGATGAACCTTGCAGATCCCAAGTGTCTGTCAGTCTCTGGCCTGGAGGGGCTTGTGAGATTACTAGAGCTCTTGATCAACTACTTCAAAGTTGAGATCGGGCATAAGCTCTTGGGTCATTTCCGCATTGTCACAGATCCCCAAATGTTACAGGCATCTTCAAAGCTTCCCTTAGCTGAGAATGAAGGTGTTACGAAGCTTGTCCGATTGGCCAACATCTTCCATCTTCTCCCTTCCACAGTGAACATCTTTTTGGAACACCTCATCAATGCCATAGTCCAGACAGAAGCTCAAATGCACTTTTCTGGCCATAGTCCTTTCTCCGAGCCCCTTGGTAAATACCTAGATCATTACCCAGGAGAGGCGATGGACTTCTTTATGTGCCATCTCCAGCTCCCTCGTCATGTCAGAACCATGAGAAGCATCCTTCAAGCAAGGCTTGCTCCCAATCTCGAGCGTGAGATTGCATCTTGCACACAGGCATTAGTCGAGCACTGTTTGAAAAGCAGTGATCAGAGTCTACTTCCTGGCCTCCTACTCTTTGATGACCTGGCAGACCTTCAGCCAACTTGGCTTGCAGACAATGAATACATCATAGATGTGCTCCTCGGGATATGGCGCTCAGAGCCTCTGCAGCCTGAACAAGATGAAGTTATGGTCCCTGACACAATTCACCGGCAATCTTCAATCATGTCAATCTTTATGAAAGCGCTGGAGCAAACTCCTCGCGTTGACTTGCTTTTCAACATTGTTGCGATCTACACTTGCAACATCACAATGGATTTAACACGACTCACACAATTCCTCCATCAGCACGTTGCACTGAATGAGGACCTCTTCTATTGCTGCAATGTCTTGTCACGCTTTGTGGTTTGGTTCGAAGACACGTTGACATGCACGAAACTTGTTTCGTACATGGTCATGGATGCATAGTATATCAAATTACATACTTACTACACCCTACAATGAAAGTTCTAATTTTTCTACCATTTTATCATATTTTGTTATAATTTTCTTGACGGTTTTTCATAGGCAAATGAGTTTATTATACATATTTTTGACTTATCATGGTCAATAAACTGTGCTGAAAACCCTTATCCTTTCATTAGTAAGCATATTCCCACACCTATTGGAATTTTTTTGTACATTTTCACATCTAATGAGCCATGTTCGTGTTAACATCTCAACATCTTAACATCTGCACAGTCACCATCTGAGCAGTGTCATATTTTTACTTACATAATCTACACTTTGTTTGACTGATTAGTCATACTTTCTGGACAGTTCTGAATTAGTGGTAATCTTTAAGTGAACGTCTGGACAATAAAGCGAATGAGTCATGATTAGTCATATTTCCTTAATAAGTAATTGCATAGCCACTCGTAGAGTAGTATATAAAGGGGCCTAGTTTCCCTCTGATAATAAGAATCCCCTTTTGAGACCATATAAATGAATGTGTGAAAATCTGAGTAAATATTAGGTTATTTCCTCCGCTCTTTTGGCACTGTTTCCCACAACATACGGACCTTCTTTAAGTCTTCCCTGAGCTATAACAAATTATACTAGCTAGTACACGGTTACTAGTTGTCTGGTGTAGTTTCACTCTATTCTCTTTACAACACAGGAAATCACTTCTGTGGGGAGAATTCACATATTTTTAACGATTGAGGACGACAAATAAGACTGATACTTTATTCAACAATATTAAGAGCTTGGCCACTTAAGACTACATCACGAGGGTGTATTCTGAATCTGGACTGCGTCATTACTCATCATGAGATCCTGAGCAGCAGAAGGTTGGTTTCGAAGCCATGTATTTGATTGATTTGATTGTATTTGCCTCTTAGTTTGATCTCCCCTGATTGTGAGAATAAGGAGTATCCAAGAGATATCGCTCTGACTCACCACATATTGTCATCTGTCATCTGTAGTATTGTAAGCATCATACCAGTTAACAATTCAGCTACTTCCAGTAAGTCTATATTCAGTCCATTTCTGAGTTTCCTAAGCACTGCATCAAGCCAGTTAACGGATACTGTTCCTGGGAATTCCCTTAGACTCTCACCCCTTTTAAGTCATTGGTAAATCTGCTCAAGAAGAACAGCAATCTATATTTGCACCCCCAATGAACGACCACGTTATCAACTGTTGGTATTTGTCTGAACTGTTGACCGTGGAGGATAGTGAAAATTAAGTGATTTTATTGCCTTTTGCATCCTAGTAAGACAATGTCATATCCGTGGGCTCAGAAGACCTTTTCCCTGCGTTTTGTTCTGATGCCGACTATCCTGATTCAAGCAAATAGCCCCAACAAGGAGGGCCTGCTTGACATGGACTTCATAACACCTCTTCATCGGGTGATCTGGCAACCCATGACTGACATGACTTCTTTCCCAGATGCCAATGATATGTTCATGATAGAGTTGCTGCACTTGACCACAGTGCTGATACATCACTTCCCAGAGCTCATTGAAGATGTGAAAAAGGATATTATCAGTTGCGCATGGCACTATATCACTAGTGAAGATGCAGTGGTGAAGCAGATGGCGTACCTACTAGCTGTGCATTTCTTCGAAGCCTTTGATACCCCGCAGAAATTTATCCTCCAGGCTTGAACAGACCTTCTTCATCTTCCTCATACAGATGGCAAACTTCTTATCAATCAGGTGCTGGATATTCTTGCACCAGCTCTTCCTCGCTCAGGTGGCAATGATGCAGGATATCCTCAGTGGGCTAGGACGACTCGGTGTTTACTCACAGAAGAGGGCAATGGGTTTCAACAAATCACCATGATTTACCAACTTCTTGTCCGCTAGCCACACTTATGTTATCCCGTTCATGTATTGTTCATCCTGCACATAGTCAACTTGTTGTCCAAACTTGGTCTCTCTGGCACGGTGTCTGGTGAATCTCGTATACTCTCCATAGATATCTCCCAGGTTATCTTTGATTGGGAACAGAAGTCGCAGGATTCTGGCATTCATGCTGAGTTGTCCCGAGCTTGTTGCCCTTGGGCTGCATTTACCCTCCATTTCTAACGGGATCGTTTGTTCAGTTAGACAGCATCGTCTCTGGTCTCACTTACCGTCTGTCTCTTTTGACTCATATTTGGTTCATGGAGTCTGAGTATAATTTGTACTGTTTACATCTCATTGATATTACTATAGGACAAAGTTGAAATGGTTGGCTCTCCGCAAAGGGTCAGTCCAGTCATTTGGATAATTTGAAATGCTGAGAATTGGATGATGAGTGCTACTTGCGCTTGCCAAGAGAAAGTCTTGGATAGTCTTGTAGTCCAAGGTATCAACAAAGGAAACTGAGATTATTCAACAAGTGGGACATAATTACACTGTCATCCCTTGGCGTCCTGGATGATACAATACATCCCTTACAGGCTGTGATGGCACAATATCACAACATAGACACAACCTCCGATGCCAATATGTATTTGATGTTGACATCATCAGCAAATCACTGAACCCTTGTACAAGCTTGTACAAGTTTGTACAAGCAATACAATTTCACAACAAAGTCCCTCCTATACAAGCTTGTCACAAAGCCTTACAGCCTATACAAACGGTCACAATCTTGACACATTGGACATACTATACAGACTGGACACATTATACAGTTTAGACATAGCACACACACTTAGATCAAATTCAGTAGTACTACACAGACAATACATGACGGACACAATGTGCAGGCCTAGTAAGGCGCTGCAGTCATCCTATTCAGAAAATGTGATACTGATGACGACAAAAAAAACTACTACAAAACAATGTTGACATCGTCGCTGCCTGCTGCGCTATCAGAATTGTCCCGAAACTCACCCATCATCCCCACATCAGCCCATTCCTCTAGCATACTTTCCAGTTCCTGACGACGCTCGGAATTATCCATCAGTGTGTCAACCGACTTTCATAGGGAGTCAAAGTCAGACCTGCATTTGTCAGCAGACAGGTCAGGGACTTTGTCTGTGCCGGTGTCGCGGAACCCAGTTAGAATACCCTTTGCCTGTTGAACCATCAGCAATAGCATTAAGAATAATTTTTAAAAAAAACATATGACCGCGCTGACGAGAATGAGCACATTGACGGGGATCTTTTTGCAGAATTCTTCGGTCAACTTGAGGGCCTTTTTGCCGTTACTGTAGTAGAAGTCGATACATGCGTCCTTGAGAACTTGCAAAACAAAATTCTTGTACTTGCCCTAAATGAATCAATGCTTCAGTAAAATGCACCACCCCACAATGTTACTAACCAATGACGAGTCAGGCAATCGAAGATAATCGCCAGATTTGATCAGCTTCGACGCCACTTCGGCGACATGCCGTTGTAGGGCGTCCTTCTGCCCCATGTTGGCTTTGGGAAAGATATTGTACAGTTGTTTTGCAATAGATATAATGATTTTCTTGAGCTCGGTGTGAAATGTGAATAAGTTGTCGCAAAGCTGACAATGGATCAGTGAGCGTGTTCACGGTCAGTACTAGGACTCACAAGGCGTGACATCTGTGCCCTGTACTGCGGGAAATAGCCTTGACAAGGGGCATCAGATGACAGCAACACTGGTGAATTAAAACTTACCGTTTTCCATTTTGATCTTCTTTGAATGGTAACTCCATAATACTGCATCTAAGACTTCTCACGCGAGCTGTAGCACATGCTGATGCTCTGGGATAGGATGAGTCAGAACAGCTTGCAAGCACATTTCTAATTTGGCGGCCTGGAGAAATGCTTGCCAACATGGTGGATAAAACCCGAGTTTCAAAGGATTTGTCTGCTTGTTCATTGGTTTGTCTTTGTTCCTTGATTCAGGTGTGGGACTACGAGTACAAGAGTGAGAACGGCTTGGAACAGGGGTATGAGACCGCGAGTGATTGGATCGAGTGGCTTGCCTATGTGGTGACCATGACAAGGAATGTCCAGGAGATGATCCACGGGATGTACTCTGATGTGGAGATCTTGAGCGAGTGAAAACGGTTGTTGATTGAGTCGGGGAGTATCACCAAGGAGACGGTCTGTGGAAAGTGTGATCATGACCCCTGCTTGAACGCGGAGACCTTGAGCAAGTAAAGACAGTCGTTGACTGAGTCGGGGAGCGTCGATGAGATGGTTCACGGGAGGTGGGATCATGAACCCTGCCTGAACACGGAGACCTTGAGCGAGTAAAGACAGTCATTGACCGAGTCGGGGAGCGTCGACGAGATGGTCCATGGGAGGTGGGATCACGACCCCTGCTTGAACACAGAGACTTTGAGTGAGCAGAGGGAGTAAATGTCGACGTTGAACTTACCCATGGGCAGAACCAACCTTTGCAGATGGCCCTTTTCAAGGTGCATGCTGGGGAGGCTTGAGGCAAGTGGAAGAAGTACATGTCTCAGGGGACCGACGACGAGGCATCTGTAGCGTAGCAAATTAGAAACAAGCAGATTCAAATAGTAAGAGCTTACATGTTTGGGTGAATATTGGTGAGGAGACTTTGAACGACCAAAGGCATTACGTGTCAGAGTGTGGCCATGAGAGTTCTAGAGAAAGTTAGCAAATACGTGATTCATTTAAGCAATGGCACACGCTTGATAAATGGGTCAGGGAAGGAGCCTTGCGACATCTGTTCTTCACTTGATGGTGTTTAAGGACATCATAAGGGATCGTATCTGTATGCCCATCATTGCATCCAGGCTGGCTTTCGTCAAATTCCATCAGGTCATCACCATCACCACCTGGGAGTGAATCAGTCAAAGCTGGACCATCGTCGTACTCCCCGAAATCATTGTCAGCTGCTCATCTTTCATCTTGTGTCTTGTGTTCATCAGCACTCTTCCCCCACTCGTCAAGATCATCCAAGTCTCCCGATCCACTATGATTTTCCAAACCCTGCTCTGTGACTTCGCTACCAGCTTCCTTGTGATTGTGACCGATGGGATGGGTTGCCTGGGACTGGGACGGCTTGAAACCAAACCTATCTGAAGGGCGGGCTATGTGGAGATGAGCACATTCACTCTCTGGCCGTGAAGAATCGGGTTCAACAGAACTCTTTGGAGTGCTGGCCTGACAAATGTTTATTAGTTGGGTACTTTTCACCGAATATTTGAAAAAATGCTGCAACTTTTTCCTTGCGTCTCTTGAGTTGCAAAGGAGCCATTGGATTTTCTTCGGAGTCACTTATATCAAGATCATTTGATGCCTTCTTTCGCCTTGTTGGGGCCATTAGAGTTTCGCCAGTTTTTTGAAGTTGTGCAGCATGACCACCGATACCTCGCATGGACCGTGAGCTTTGTCGAGTAGGATCAACATTTGCCCATGCCACCTTGGCTCCCTTCCTCGACTTATTGCCTGGGGAACCTTGTCTGGCCCTTTTCCTGGGAGGCATCGAGTGAAGAAAACAAAGCTGTAAGGTCACGGGTGTCAGTTGGGGTAATACTTAAAATGTATTACATAAGCCAATCAGCGCTTGGACCTGTTTGTACAAAGAACAACTGATATCCGATATCGAGGTCTTAATTCATGCAGTGACGATGGCATAAAGTTTAAGGTGGAATAAGATAGCTAATTATGAGCCAAAGAAGCGTGCCTGTGCTTCTTGCCTTCCAAGTTATTGTTTGCACAGTAAAACATAATGAACGTGCCATTAATGCTGCTTCCGAGTCTTCCGTTTAGAACGATGAGGCTTACTAGGAAGTTCCTCGGTCATGGAGCCAGCACCTGAGCCAGGAAGTTCGTTTGGGCCAACAGATGGCAATGATGGGAGTGGAGGAGAAATCATTTGTTCTTCTGCCCGGAGTGATGAGGTCGAAGACGAGTCTCCTTGGTCATAGGGCCAGAAGTGGGGGGAGGAGAAGTGGGATGGAATTGTGATGTCATGGAGCCAGAAGCTGAATGAGAAATCGCGCCCCGGGTAACAGATGGCATTGATGGGAGTTCAGGAGGCAGCATCTGTGTTTGCTGCCCTGAACAACAGGGCCAAACACTAGCATCCTGGGCCATAGCTTCAATATGAGGGGGTGGGAGAGAAGTAGGAGGGAGAGAAATGGGGTGACGAGGACGCGTGGGGAGAGGAAGAGAAGTAGAGGAAGGAGTGGCAACAGATGTTGCTGGCAAAAATGCAACACTTTGCAATGTTGGGGTACCTGGTAAACTTAGAATTCTCTCCAGACCCTGTTGCATAATCTTGAGGATTTCATTGTGAGACAAGTCACATTTGTTGTGTAGCATGTCCCCAATTGCCTTGCACCATTCCTCAAGGATGGGGCGACAAGCTTTAAAGTATGGTGTCGGTTCGTAGGGCAGATGTTTCTCTGTGAGAAATTCTTTCTTCAATGATCCACTAGTCCCCAGACGATCTCCATCCATCACCAGGTAGGCCTTGCACCACCTAGGGGCATTGACAGGGTGCACTCCTTCAGCCAATGCTTTACCACTGGGTCCTTCATATGTGGTTGTGAATTCAAGGAGGATATAAAAGAGAGACTCTAGGTCATCAGAGGTTCTGTGGTCGATCATGGATGGACGCGGAACGTCTCCCATGAGCTTGAGAAGACGGCAGGATATATAGGGTACAGTTCCCTTCAAGGTTGAAGCATATGAGATATGTATACATGAAGAATGTATTGAAATATAACTTACAGTACCACCCGAATTGACTGCTGCATTGTTTTTGAGGAATTTGGCGTGATCAAAGTCGATGAGGTAACCCTTTCCATCGTGGATGATTATATTGTTGGGACTGAGGTCACCGTGTAGAACATTCCGCTGGGTGACCATTGCTTCGTGAGCTGGTAGTGGCTGTCATTACAAAGAACTTTAACAAACACAAAAGAAACTCACCAATGATAAGATCTTGAAAAATGTTGACTAGCTCAGGGAGGGACTTGAAGGTTGTCAGCGGAAGCCCGCAAGGGGTCAATAGCATGCAACGGTGAACCTTATTAGAGTATATTGGTGCTTCCGGAAGGTTTTCACTAATGTGTTCGCGAATCCTCTCTGTGCAGTCTGTTTGTCCAGCATACTGGACGTCCCAATATTTTTTGAGACTGACCACATTTGGAATGCCATCAACTGCCCGGAGGAGCATCACTTCATGATCTAGGTTTTCTGTGTCGGCCCAACAATCCTTCAATGCAAACTCCATCCCGTGCCGATCTTGAACATGATAACAAATGGTCCCGCACGAAAATGGACCATGACTCTTCCATAAAATAGCCATGATCCAGTACACCTCACTGTCATTGTCCATCACCCAGCCTTTTGTTCCTTCTGGCATTTGATCTATACCCTCAGGAAGATCATTGTGAGAACCAGCGGAGCAGAGGTCGGTGCAAATGTGAATGGTAGGGTCGAACCCAAGGGAAGCTAGGTCTGATAGTGTTATTGTGTTTAAGACGTCGACGAAACGCACGGCATTGGCACCAATTGGGAGGGGTTGAGAGATAATCATTCCAGAGCGGTCCATATAATGAGCACGGAGCTGGAGGTTTGCAATGCTAAACAAAACGACAAAACAGCGCCATGGCTGTTCTCACATTATAAGATATCCCTTGGTGGCAACCCCTAAGAATATGGGGATATCTTTTCCTTGAACTAATTCCGACTTGGTGATCTCGATATTGGTGAGAACATCTGCCCAGGTCTTTTCGCCTGATTCATTCTTTTTCAGCCTGAAGTCCATGGGGACTAAATCAGGCTTGCGCGAGTCGGTGGCGTCTGGAATGGGTGTGGTGACGAATTCAGAGGACCAGTACCGTGGTTCTGGGACAACATTGAAGGGAAGGGGGTTCGGTGAGTCTGATTGGGAGGACTCGTCATTGGCCTCGCAGATGATATTGCGCATAGCATAGTATATGCTCCACAAGAGGCACTCCCAGCCTTTTTCTTCTGATGTCTTGACGGGATGGTTTGATCTCTTTTGTCCAGCATCGAATGATTGCTGCGACCAGCTGGCGTCTGTGTCCATCATAGAATCTTCATTCATCTCCTCCAGGTCTGTGTCTGTCTCATCATTCCCCAACTCCCGCTGCCGCCTTAACTTCTTCACAGGACCTGAAAAGGCACCATTGAGCCTCCACTCTAGACCAGTCCGCAGTTTCTGTAATAAAGATGCTCCCTGTAAGAGCGCTTGACCTTTTTTTTATGTATTTGATGCCCAAGATATCTTCGGTTGTGAGGCCTGATCCCGGAATAAGGACATCCAGGATGGATGATTTCCTGCCTTTTTATCCCCTCCTCCCATAAGACTCGTCTGCCTCCTGTGAGCGCGCCATCCCTACCCATAGGTAAGAGTTCATTTTTCATCAGTAGATCCATATCTTCCTTCAAATGAGGTAAAAAATCACCACCAGCAGGGATGGAGCTGGTAATTGTCGCCAGCAGATAGTGATTGGTGAAAGACTGTGTCGTTGATATGTTTTACACAGCAAAGTTGTGCTCAGACCTTGCATAATGCACAATGATTCACACTCATTCGTGCGATAGGCTTCTAAATTTGTCCTTTAATGGCAGAAAGTTTGTAGACTGGCATGTCAGGATAGTGTTTCGACCAGTGGCAGATCAGTGGCAGCTTGGCAAAATCATGCGGGGCTTGAAATTTCGCATCGGTTGCATGAACGATTCAGTTCAACGAGCAAATATTGTAAGTACTAATACCATTATTGTGAAGCATAGTAAATGGCATCGTAGATCTCTTTGTCAAAGTATTTATTCAAAAAAAACAAGTGGGAGTAATGCGAAGATGTTGCTTTCGTTAATCGCGCATCCGCCACATCCCCCAGTCGAGGGATAACGCTGATGAATGCACGAAGTTGATTCAACGGAACAAAATTACTAACAGGAGAGCCATCAGCATGCTTCATGCGTTTCAGTGTATGCATCCCGGTGGCTGGATCAATTGGCCCAATACTCAAACACTGTACATAGCAGAGATATTGATCTCGCCATTTAATGCGAGAACCTCGCCGAGCGATTGGATGTACGATAAGATATAACTCGCAGATTGCATGACCTTCGAAGGGTGCATCAATTTTGTATAGGTGAATAAATATATGTAATGAGAATGTGCTAACCTGTTAGGCCTGATTTGGGCCATTCAGCAGCTCTGTCTATATTAACCAGGACAAAATCCTGTTGGCCTTTGGGCCATCCAGGGCCCGAAGGAGAGGCATGTACAGTCTGGGCTGGTAATACAATGCTAGAATCGTGGAAGGATGTTTGCTGTAGACGAACTGAATGCCAGACTTGAACGTGATCGAATGGAAGGATTGGAGGACGATCAATCAATGGTCTGCTTCTTGAAGCAACCTCATGAACTATTCCTCTGCCCCTCGCATCACGCTGCAAGAAATCTGAAAGCAGGACATGCAGATCTGGTATATTGTAGTCAACAGAAATGTCCCCAACTTTGACTCCATTGCGAGATGGATCATAGTTGAGATGGATAGCAGTGGTGCCACCTATAAACGTTCGAGGGGGGTAAGCAAGTTCTCTGCAGCTGAGAGTAGCAAATTGCTTGGCTTTGCAGAAATAATTTGTGATGATGCATGTTTGATTCATCTCCTCAAGGAGGGCAGTCTGTGGATCAGATGGCTCCCACTCATCATGATCAATATTGTCTTCTTCCCCTTCATTCTCCTCAGCAACGTCTACAGGATTGTGGCTTTTGAGTGCTGTAGCGATCGCGAAATGTCGCAGTTTCTCCTGACAATCCAGATAGCAACATATCTGTGGGTCATAATCATTATTGTTTGTGTGTCGCGCAGGGTCCTTAATTTCAGATACATGGGCATGTTCAGTTGCGTCTGCGGACCACTGGATGAGGGCACCAACTTTGTGCGTACTGGACGTGATGCTCTGCAGGAGCTCCAACTTGGGGATGAGCCAATTGTCAATTGGTTTCTTCGCTCCCATCCGTGCACCTAATGTCATGATAACATCCTTATTTTCATGAAATGTCAAAAGGGATTGGTCAATACATGACAGTAAGTTGTCATCAGGTGCAGGGCACTGCACCAAGTACCGGACATCCATGAGGGCGTGTATTGCAATCACGAAGCGACGAGGAGCTACACCAGATATCAGGCCAACAATATAGCGCTGAATGTCACGATGAACTCTGCCTGTGACCTGCTTGAGATTCGAAATTCCACCTGCGAAGTGGCGATAGCCTATGATGGGTTGTAATATAGAGAACCTGAAATCTAGCTCCTGGGCACCAACAACCTTGAGGCACCACTGAAGGTTGTGGTCATAAAATTCCTTGTGCCAGTGATGTGGTGGTTCTTGCGTCAGGAAGATGGAGGGATCAGTGTGGGGGAAGCCCTTCCAGAAAGGTGCATGAACACCATTTAGCCGGTGTTCAGCGCATGCCTCAAAATATGCCTCGAGATCATTTGGATCAACTGCAATACTGGCAAGCTGAGCAAGAGTTATCGCACGCATACGAGCAGGGTGCCGGAAATGATCCCCAAACTGTAGATACGAAGCCATGGTGAAAGGAGATGTCTTCCCACGCACACATGCAAGCATGGCTGCCTCTGGGGTATCGACAATGTACACTGCAAGAGGCGTAAAACAGTGTCAAACATTTCCCACTGGATCAGACATCATGATGCCAACTTCTGCCGCTATCATCAAGGGCTTGAGGACAATCGAAAGGCACTCGTGCACCAGGCAGTCTTCAAGCATGCCACGCATCCGTTGGTTGGGGTGTAGGTACTTCGGAATGGGGAGGAGAGCCATGAGCATGAATGCTTTGGATGAGAGTTTCATCCGAGTACGCATACGTATGTTGGCGAGGCCAAGAAGAAGTGGATGGGCAATCCTGGCACCGGGCATGGTAGTGATATTTGTTTTATCAGAAGATAAAACAGCACCAAGGATCATAGCACCTCTAGGATATTGGCTCTGCAGGAATGATGGTAAGACAGCACAAAATGAGTAGACTGAACCTGCACATACCTGCATGTCCCAAGCAGAATTACCTGTCAACCATTCAGAATATACCCTCAGAAGCCGCGCTGCTGTTTTGTACACGCGACGAGGGACGAAATCGAGCTTATCATGAAACAGAGGATTGCTGAAAAGGCTTTCCAGGCATTCAACAGGATCTCGCCAGAATAAGCAGATAGGAAGTTTTGTAGGATGAAGTGAGGGAATGGTCTGGCATTTCCAGCTTGGTCCGCTGGGGAGCATCTCAGCTTGACTATGCAATTCTCTAGCATTGCTGAATGATAGTTGTAAATTTTGGATCTGAAAGATAAGTTATATTATAATAATCACTGTCAGAGTACAAATCCATACCATGCGAAGCCTCAAAAATTCATTGATTGCTGCCATACTCAGGGATGGGCGAAGGAGATAGTCAGCAACTTCCCATTCCTCCTTGGATGCAAAAGGGTAGAAGAGATTGTCCTTCCTGTACTCCGCAAATTCATTGGCATCAAATACATCCAAAAAGGTCAAGCCATTTTCCGAATAACAAGCCCCAGCACCCTCATACTTCTCCTCCAAAGACTCCCCAGCTGCTCCAAAATCATCCTCGAGTGAACCAAAGTCATCGCCGATGTTCCAAAAGTCATTAAATTGTTGTTGATCCTCGACGTGAGTATCTGGGACAGGTTCTGGAGCTGAAGGTGAGACATCGCGCCATGGTAGTTGCACCTGCGTAAACTGAGAGATATTGACTATGTCATGCATGTAGCTGTGGCACAATGTTTGGGGCTGGCTGAGATGTCGAGTAACACTGCTTTCCTTGGTAAATGTTTTCCCGCACTTTGGACATGTTGACATCTGATTCAGACTCAAGAATTCACACAGTTGTAATGCTATCAGTTTCACTCTGTCATAATATTTGTCACTTGCATAGTAGTATCCATATCACTCACATATCGTTCATGAACTCTCACAGCTTCGACTCGGAAACCTCTCCTCAATCTTCGTTCTCTGAATACAGTCAGCATCACACTGTTCCTTTCAACACATCTCCCAATTACCTCAGATCCATTCAAAAACCTCGCCAGCCAATGACCAATTTTTCGCCGCACACCTCATCAAGCTCAATCGGAGGGGAGGCTCGGTTTCCTATGAATACTCACCTTGTAAGGCTCAATTATTCACTGTGGTACATTATTATTCTTACCCGTCTTTGGCAGGATGTAAACTACTCTTTATTCAAGTCCGAAGGTGACTCTGACCTCGCCCTGGAGGCAGCTAAGGTGAAATGGAAAGTATGTGAGGTGGAGAAAAATCTGGCCAATTGCATTCTGGAACATCAATCTATACTCCTCGACCTGTGGCGCCATCGTGCGGAGGTAGCAAACTGCCATTTATTGAATGCGGATCTCAATGTTGGACGCATGCACATGGAGCGCAAGAAGAGTGGTATTGCAGCATTCGCTCGCTCAGACTCAAGTTTGATGGTAAGTGCTCATTTGTTGGTTTCGTTATAACTTATCACCATTGAGATGATTGCAGACAACCTCTTGACATTCATCTTTGTCACAAACAATCCTGGCCACATCAAGATATTTTTATTTTTTGCACTTCTATTATGATATTATCTCGAGCGCTACTAGTACATACTTAAGTTACTTTGTTTGTTTGTGCTGCTTGTATCGCTCTGTAGATATTTGTAATGTCAAATGCTTGTCGGCTTGTGCTGTTTGTGACACTTCCCCCCATGTAGTTCTGTAAATGTTTGTTATTGTTGTGACACTTTGTCACGAAATCAGTAGTTTGCTGATGATAGTTGACATAAGCATGCACTCCGGATATGTTATCCTTCTTGCTTCTTGCTATAAACTGTACAGCACCTTCGCCACTCAGCCACAGATCCTCCATAGACCCATATGTACTCCTTCATGTCGTTTTCCCACCTCAGCATTGTTCCTTAACATCCGCTGAGGTGAGTATCTCATATCGTGTATTTGACACATTCATTGACATGTAACGTTACCTAGTCTTTACTAGGTACTTATTAATATAGCGTTGTTCCTTAACATCCGCTGAGTCTTTACTAGACTTCGTACATTTGATAGGCAGCGCTAATGCTACTTTTCACGATAAAGTCATGGATAGCTTTGTAATTCAAGATTTAAATTATGACAAATGAGCATGTTCAACTTAGAGGACGTAATTACGCTACAATCCCTTGTTGGTCATGATGGCGCAATGTCACCACATATTTTCAAGTGCTCATGATAAAATACATCTTCTGTTCAATGCTAACGCCGCTTTGCATGATAAAGCATTAAACAGCCTTGTTACTCAAACCTGAAATAAAAGAAAATGAGAATGCTTAACAATTGGGACCTCATTACACTACACTCGCTTGCTGGCCGTCATGTCGTTGTGCTGTGCTTTTGCCATGAATGCCTCATTGTACTCGAAATTTGTAGGCATACATGCCTATGTGTCAACACGTCAAATTTATTGTCGTGTAAATGGGTATATTTGGTAGAAGCAAAATTATATCTTTCTGTAGTTATCATGGATACAATATCTCAGACTCATGGGTTCACTGATGCCCATGGCAATTGACGAGGAAGAGCTTCGAAATGATGTTGCAGAATGTGTGCATAGGCATCTGCGTGGGGATGTTCAAAATTAGGTCAGATCATCTCGCTTGATTGTCTATTACGCAGCACGTCATCCCAATTTTTTTTGATCTTTCTTGGTTCTTGTTCTTTATTTATTTTCTCGTCAGACTGCACACCTCCCTCAATCTGTAGATGCAGTTGTACATAATATCACATTCTCCGAATGTGCTTTTGACTGATTCAGAATCCTGTCTATTATATGTACCATATGGTAGCAACATCCCAGCCCCCAGTGTCCAATCAACCTCGCTATCATATACCAATAAAGGCCAAGCTCATTTTACCGAGGTTCTGTGAGGAAGTCAGTTGATCAATATGTAAGCATGGCCCTCATCCCCGGACCTTTCGTTTCACGTTGGAGCTAGGTATGTATTAATAGTGATACAGCATGTTAATAATACAAGTAACAAGCATTCTGCGGGAGGGGGACTCAATCATCGACATCCCACTTCGGAATCAGCAACCTAGGAGGCAGTTTCCTCCATCCAGTAGCTGCCTCAGCAATGGCAGGAACATCCTTTATGATCATTGACTGCCCTGGTTCGTAGTTGTATGAGGCACTCGAGCTACTGTGGATGGACTCTCGTGAGTCAGCTGCACGAGTTCGGATTTCTACCTCGATAGCGTCTGGTTGTGAATGCTGAGCAGAGCGTCGCTTGTCTGGTCAAAGGGAGTTCTTCAGAGCATCAATAGAAACGGATGGGGACAAGGGAGATGGAGCTGGTGAAGACCCCGATGAGACAAAGAATCTCCTAGCCGGACTCTGTCAGAATCCATCAGTAAGAGTACAACAAACCATGCAAAAGCGATGTGCACCTTTGGACTGTACTTGACACTCGACCCATTCTTGGGAAATGGCGGGCACTTCACCTTTAAACGCAAATGGTTTAGGCGACAGATCTCATTTGGAGCTGAATCAAGCATTTGTTCTTCAGAAAGGGATTCGTTGCTAAAAGCAGTGAGTGTGCGATGGTCTTTTGAGTCGGTGGCATTGATGGTGGCATCCGACTCAATGCAAACATCTTCAAAGGATGAGAAGTCAGGAAGAAGGTGCAAGCTCACGTGCGGAGGTGCAGTAGATTTAGGCTAGACAACTTGTCAGCGGTGAAAATAGAGGGGAAGACTCGGACTGCTGAGTGCTCACCATTGAATTGTAGAATGCTTAGCAGTGAGGAGCCCAATGACGTTCTGCATATTTATACTGCTCATGTCGTCCGTCCACAGCCTGTGGACTGTGTAGGTACCTAACTGGCCACGAAATCCATAAAACACAATAGTTGTCCCCTCGATAAATCCAGCAGCATCGCGTCAAAGGAAGGTTCAAGCAAAGCAACACAAAAGCGGAATAGAAACGCGTGATAAACAAACATAAACAATCAGTCGGCATCATACTACCACGACTTACATGAAAATTCAACAGTTGGGAACCTGAACCATCCTTGTGATGCCGAGTCCAACCTTGTTCACCTTTTTAAGCTGTTCTCAAAATTGCCGCTTGGGAGCCTAGAGAAGCAGTCAGAATTCAGGAAGGAAAGTTCAGATCTCCAACATCACCGCCGCAAAAGATATAAGCACAATCATCAAATTACACTTCATTCTCGTCTCATCCATACTTGCTTCTCAAACAGACTATCGCTGATGTCATACCAACATGTCTTGGCCTGAAAGCTATGCTCAAGCTAACACACAATGGAAACAAGATTCTCCGTGAAATCGATGTCGCATATCTTGCAGCAGGGAGCATGATCGAACCAGTTGTACTACGGGCGAAGAATGTGGCGATGTGTTATCATCCTACTAGGTGTGTTCCTAGTTCTTGAAACCATATCATTTTCTAATCATCCTGTAGTGAGAGAAATCCTTAGGCAGTCCCTCTCAGCTCGAACGCGGTATCCACCCTGTTGTGAAGTTCTTCCAGGAGAGTGACTGGCAATGTGTCAAGAAGATCGATAGTAGTTGGCCATCGCATCATGCAGATATTTACTCAAATTCAAGCCCGATCTTATTATCACTGAGAAATACATATCTGGTAAGCATTGAGATACAAATTTGCACAAGTTACTGAGGTATGGCACAATATGTGAACCATTTCTGCCATTCGACGTGTCCGCAAATAAGTCAATGACCATACCGTCCATGCTATTGGTGCAATAATTGTTGCCCGCGTAGATGACCTCCATGACTTCGATGCCAGGATGTAGTCTATTCAATGTCGAGAAGATAGATGATGAATTCATGAGTGCATCGATCCTCCACCAACTTTAAGCCGTGCTTACTGAAAGAATTTGCTGATTTATCAACTCCTGTTGACATCCCACCTTGCTCACTAACGCAAATGCTGGCCTATTGTCAAGGCAATCATTCTCTATCGACCTTGAGCCTTGCTGATCACCAATCTGTTCACAGTTTGTAAGTCTCTTCATTATCATCCAGGCCCCGCTCAACAATGACACTCTTCGTCCATTGACAGGAAGTCGGTGTGTTATTCGTCTACAGGATACCAGTGCAGTCTGGGACTGTACAATTTAAAGTAAGTAGCTCCTGGAACTGAGCAGGTGTGTGGTATTTCCAACACCATAATTATCAAGGTTACAACATTGCGAACTCATTGATTCACTGATAAATGTTCCACCATTAAGAATGAGACGGCAAGAAAAATATGGCGTTTTTGAACAACGGGAGTTGATTCGGTGTGGAGCGCTGCATCCTTTGGAGTCAGGAGACATTAGACAAATGACTATCTAGCTGAGAGACTCTAGTTAGCGCTGTGTGAACACTTCCATATGGCATATAATCAGGACTCAGGCCTCAGGATTGTTGGCCCTCCCACTCAACTCCCACTGTGAGACATCTCATCTGCATCATGATTGTAAGGACGGAGCGTTTATGTAATGCCGCGGAACCAATTCGTGTCGTCGCCATGTGTGGGCTCCACCCCAACCCCTCCTCTGCTCCACTTTGGTGCAGGCGTGTACTCCACCTTCCTTCATTTTCTAAAATTTTTGCACGGTTGCCGTTGCGACCTCAGTCGATCGAGCGTCAGTCTTCAGAGCAGTTAGTTTCTGTTTCACTCATCCGCATTTTTCGACCTCATGATTATGGCATCAGCTTGCTCTTTTTACAACTATTTTCTTTACGGCCTGCATATGCGACGACGTTTGACAGCTGCCAAGGAATCAGCGTGTAAACTAATCCGTAGACGATATGACTGAACCGTCCGCAGGCGAGTGGATCACTTGTAATATATAAGGGCTAGTGATGATCAATGATCCCTGGCCTCGTGCAAATACTAAAGCTTGGCAGGCCCCTATTTTCTCGAATAATCAACCTTACTCTGTCTCCTTTTGCTCCTCTATGATGGCCACTACACCTTTATATGACAGCGCAGCTAGCGTGTCCAAGCTGCCTCCCTCATATAATGCAATTTATACGTCCGTATCAACGGATTCCATCCAGTGTAAACGATCGGTATTTTCATTCCTACGATCCAAGCAAAAGCTCCCCCGTGCCGAAGTTCTATCTTGCACCAGTGAGGTTCTATCTCGCACCGATGAAGTTCTATCTCGCATCCATGAAATTGTCTCATCTCCTAATTTCACTCCATCCTCTGTTGCACCAATTGTCAAATCCTGCGCTGCTGCTCTCCCAGCAGCAGAGTTCTCCGACCTCCTTCAACAACCCAATATTGAGGATCATTCGGCCCTGTATTGGGCAATTGTCACCAACAAGCGAGAAGCCCTTTTGGAGTTTACTAAATTCATTCCCAACTTATCGCCTGTTTGCTCTTCCGACTTGCGCCTTGCGTGCATGGCAGCCAACGACCACAATTCGTTTATGCTACTAAATTTGGGAGGCATTGTTAGCTGTGGGTGCTGGTATATAATATCCTGAGAGATTATTTAACTCACCGTATGCTATCAGCCAAGGATAGGTCTTTGATGCGCATCTTGCGTTGTCCGCAAGATGATATTCAAGTCTATGAAGGGGATGATGTGGGCGAAAACTGGTTCTCTGTTTGTTTCGTCTTCAGGATGTTCCAGAAACGTCTGCGTATTACAACGACATTGGAAGTAGAATTCGTTGCCCGGGGTATGTGGTCTGTGATTTTGGCCTGTTCCTTGTGCTGATGCAAACACCTTATTCCACGAAGGACGTATATGGACATTGCACTTTTATATGGGGAGGAAAAGGAAGTGGTGCATTGAGTATCGTCTTTCTGAACATAGCTTGCCAGTGCATGCAAATGCCGTACTTCAGATTCAGGCCAACAAACCACCACCTGGCTCGGATACCCCGAAACACTTGTGCATGACACAGACGCATACATCGCAGATTCTTAGAAGTGAGGAGTAGGTCTATTATTCTTACTCATAGCTAAGGTATATGAAATTTACTATCTAATACACAGATCATTTCGCTATGGCCATTACACACATGAGGAAGCCAGGTTTGGAGTTTTTTGGCGGTTGGATGATTGGCCAATGGACGAGTGAGTGTTCTTCCTTAATCTTCTTTGTAGTGCCATTTGTTTGCATTGTCGTGATTTGTGAGTCCCCTCAGACTCAGGCTGACTTGTACTGTTTTGCTTTAGCAATACTGTTTATGTAGACTGCGATGGTACTCTAACTGTAGGGCTTAAAATAATGATAAAGTAACGCTACCACGGTCAGGTCAGTCAACGTCTCTCTGATTAGTGACGTCATTCTTGACGTGCGTAGTGTTGCCAGACTTTGCCTCTGGCCGAGGATGTAGTCGAGGACGGCAGCAGGAAGATGATGGGAAGAAGAAAGAGAACGGTGACAGAAAGTTAGGAAGAAGAAAGGGGGGATTGAAATGCTGGGGTAAAAAAACTTTGGGGATGATATGTGGCGTGCGCAAGTGGGGAATTTCTAAGGTACAAAATCGTCTGTTGTTATTCCAGGCTAACTTTGCGTGTGTGTCGAGGGCATTGTCCAAGTTGGAGAGTGTAGTTCAGAAGGTCACGACGGCTTCATCATAGTATTATTGTGTACCTCGAGATACTGGATGTTTCTACTGGTATTCGAGGTAAGAAGTTCTATGACCTATGTATCATGAATATGAGCACTTGCTATGAAAATAGATGCCTTCACATCCCCTGCGCATTAAGAAGCACTTCGTCCCGTATTCCGCTCGCTTTGCTGAGTACCTACTTCTTACTCCACAGCTTTGTTGTATGGTCGTCTGAACCATTGGTCAACACTGTGTCGTTTAGGTAGGAAAAGTCCAGCAAGATATCCGTTCTTGCCTTGATTGTTCAAAGCAAATACTTATCGTCGCAGGAAGCCAAGTAGAAAGGAAATTTGATCCAGAGGCCTTTGAATGAATCAAACTTTAGGTGGGGGTTGTTAATTTGCACAGCAATTTGACACGAGGTGATGGTGATGATGGAGAATGTAGTGCCTCATGATTGGGTCTTCAATGTCTGCTTTGAAGTGCGTGGGGTATCTATGCATGCAGCTACATGGTAGGTTTGATCATCAAAGCAAAAATGAATACAGGTCAGAAATGCCTGGCCTTAAAACACAGCTAGAGTATTTCTATGGTCCATATGTCCATGTCATCAATGGAAGCAATGTCCTTGACTTGTGCAATGATATTATGGTCCGACGCGGTCCTCTTGTATTCTCTGACATGCTGCTGCGCTAGCAAAAATGCATTGAAAGGCTGTCTGAGGCGAACCACCAACTTCAACGCTCGTGAGCCAGGCTCTTCTTCAACAGGCGAACCGCCGAGTAACTTGTCAGAGTCATCCATCAGGGACTTGGGCTCGGTCCAATCTTTTACGCTCTCCATATTGTTTGTGAAGTCAGGCTGCTCTGCAAAGTCAGGTACTCCTAAGAGATACCGATCCCATGGACGGACAAGTAAGAATGTCCACCGAATGGGCTTTGCCTGTGAGAACTGAACTAGGGTCTCTTCAGTGGTGATCAGTAGGTCGTGAAGCCTGTCTGCCTTGATTTCATATGTGATAGGAGTCTCTTTGGCTAGATCATGCTTCCATCCGACTTCCGTGACACGGAATGAAATGCAGGGCAGGTGAAGTTTGCAGTTTGCAAAACGAGGAGCTCTCAGATGTTCAAGCTGGTCATGAAATTTTAATGCCAGATCCATAGGCACGGTTTGTCGCAGCGAAGAGACCTGTGTGTGAATATGATCTTGAGACAAAGATGGAAGGGTGTGTGGAGGAGTGGTGTAAGAGGTAATATGGGCCGGAAGACAGCTATTGAAATCGGAAGATTATCCGATCCAGTCGAGGACAGTGATGTCGCCCGACCGAGCCACGATCTCCTACAGGAGCCACCCAAGTGCGTTCCACTTCTTTTCGCCATAATAATACCTGGACGGAAGGTCACCAGGGTTGATGCATCTATACCCGTCACATCTTCCAACTCCTTCATGATTGCAGGGGACTCTGTGGTTGTGAGTGTGATCGTCGAGATATAACGACCAATCTTTCTGATAAAAGATAACAACTTTCAGAGCAATGAATTCTCGAAAGGTCCATCCTCACTCGTTCCAAACACTTCTCGCCAGTGTACCAGGCTGGGATGAAGGAGGGTCATCACATAGGTAGACAATGGTAAGCGCTGAGTGGCGGTACCAAACGAACATGGAGTTGATCGATTCTTGAAGCTCGGTATTGCTATTCTTGTCGATGCAGCATGTGTCCATCCATGCCCAGTAACACCCAGCATCATGAGTGATTTTGCAGAATGACTGCAGTTTCACAATGCCACCAAGTCCATTCAGCTCGTACACGACTTTGTCCTGGACGTCATGCAGCAGTGCCTCTGTCTTGTCCCACCTGTGTCACAACCCTTTTAACGAATTAACGTAGGGGCAGAGACTAGGACTCAAACAAGGTTTATCACAACAAAAGAGAAGAGAATAATGAGCAGGGACGTCTTGGATTGCGAAAGCAATAAGCTAATACACAAGAGGTTTGAACTAAAGAACTACTGACTACAACGAGCTACCTATATACATATATTGAAGCGGAGATTGAATCTGAGAATGAACTAACTAACCAATCATTTAAATAGAAAGAGAATCGTACGATGTTTACATAATAGAATGTTCTGGAATCAAGTCACGTGATACTATCTAATCTTATCTACACTATGATGTCATCAAGCTTGTGGCTGCTGCGGAAAGGTTCTGGAAGGATCTAAGGACGTCACGTGCTTCATTCATTTGTGACAGGAAATCGTCTTCAGGAATATCGGAGATAGAAGTAGTGGGCGCCAATGGTATAGAGGTATTCGGGTTAGGGTTTGTGAAGGTTATCGGTACAGACGCTGGCTCTGGTGTTTCTTCAGGCACTTGTTCTGGGCGCTTATTGGGTGTCTTACGAGTGTTCAAGAAAGAATAATGGTTTGTATTTGGAACTCGTGACATTACCCCCTCTCTAGGATGAGCGTCATCGCGAATGTAGGATGGTCAAATATTTTTGGTTCTCCACTTCTTGAACTCTTCTGTATCGAGAATAGATCCTAAAATCCGTTTGGATTTGGCAGCCGTGGGATTTTTCTTATGGAAGTCCGCAATCAAAATCGGGGAGTTTTTAACGTTTTCTTCTGGCTCCCATGTCGACTCTTCTATCGGATATCCTTCCCATTTTACTCGGTATTGCACTTTTCCTCAGATTTGTCGGCTATCTAATATCTCTTCTACGACAAATTCTTCCTGATCGTCAACTATGTCTGGAGGTGGTCGGGTGGGTTGAGAATGAGGGATCAATTGAGATGCATAATATGGAGTAAGCAACTCGACGTGGAACACCGGATGAATCTTATAACTTTCCGGTAACTTCAATTTGTAGTTCACTTCGCCGGTCTTCTCTAGTATTTCAAAGGGCCCAAGACGACGATCTGACAACTTTTGACTTGGACGACGTTGTTTGATATTCTTTGCGTCTAGCCAGACTTTGTCTCCCTTTTGATACTGAGGTGCGTCTTTAACTCCTCGGTCATAGAAGCGTTTCATGCGTTCATTAACCATCTTTAGAGTATTTTCCACATCATCTCTTGCTTCTCTCATCTGATCTGCTCTCTCATCGGCAACGGGAATAAGGGATTTGGAGTTCAGGGATACGGTGAATTCGGGATTATATCCATAGAGGACCTTGAACGGACTGTGACCGGTTACTGTGACTGCATTGTTATGTGAAAATTCTGCTATTGGCAGCCAAGATACCCAATCATTTTGTCTATACGAGGCAAACATGCGCAAGTATTGTTCAACTTCTTGATTTACACGTTCTGTTTGTCTGTCTGTTCTGGGATGATAGGAGGTCGACGCAGACCATTTTGTTCCTAATCTTTTCGATACTTGTCCCATGAACTTCGAAATGAACTGTGTTCCTCTATCCGAAATCACCTTTTTTGGTGTACCATGATGTTTCCATACATTTTTCAGAAATAGCTCGGCAATTCCCTTCAAGTCTATATCTTTGGTGGTGGGAATGAAGTGCGATTGTTTCGAAAATCGATCAACGACAACGAATATACTGTCACATCCTTCACTCTTTGGTAAATCCACTATTAGGTCGCATGAGATCGTTTGCCAAGGTCCTTCTGGAACTTCATTTGGCTGCAAAGGTCCCGTTGGTTTGCTTGGGAACACTTTTGTTTGTTTGCATCGATCACAACCATCTACGTAATCATGGATATATTTCGTCATTGAAGGCCACCAATAGTTTCTGGAAATCAATTCTAAGGTTTTGGCACGTCCAGGATGTCCAGCCAGTGGAGAGTCGTGAAACAACTCCAATATCTCTCGGCGGATCTCTTTATCGTTTGGAACATATACCAAGCCTCGGAACAACACCAATCCGTCCTCCACATTCCATTCTTCGATTCCTCTGCGCAATTGTACCGGTGCTGCTTTTAGCGTTTCTAACGCTTTCATTACTTCGGGCTCTTGTTCTGTGCTCTTTCTTATCTTTTTCATGAGCGAACTTTCTCCTTTTATGAGAACTTGGCCTCGTTTTGCAGCATTGATTTTAAAAAACTCCGGTTTTAACAAAACACGATCAGAGTTATCGTTTTCTACCCCCCCTCTGTGGTCTTCTCTCCGAGATAGACGGTCAGCCTTATCATTGACTACACCAGGCTTGTGTTGGAGCGTAAATTCATACTCCGCCAGGAACAAACTCCATCTGGCTTGCCTTCGTGTCAACTTTTGACTCGTCATAAAATACTCGAGATTCTTATGATCCGTCCAGATCTCCACATGTTGGGGTTTCCCTTGCACATAGTGCCTCCACTCTTCCAATGCTCGAATGATTGCTAATAACTCTTTGTTGTGAATGTCGTAATTTCTTTCTGCATCATTCATCGACTTCGAGTAATAAGCCACTGGGTGCCATAAGTCGTCTTCCATTAATTGAGATAGAACTGCTCCTGTTGCATAGTCAGAAGCATCTGTTTCTATTTTCATTTTCTTCTCAACATCTGGCATTACTAAGACGGGAGCTTCTGTAAAACGCTTCTTTAACTCGTCGAAGGCATTTTGCTGTCTCTCTGTCCAGTCCCATTTGGCATCTTTTCTCAGTAGATCATTCATCGGTCTGGCTATATCCGAGAATCCAAGTATAAACCTTCGGTAGAAGTTGGCAAAACCCATGAATGCTTGTATGTCTTTTACGCATTTGGGAACAGGCCATTTTAACACTCCTTCAACCTTGGTGGGATCCATCGATACACAGCCCTTCTCCACAATCAACCCGAGGAATTCGACTTTAGTCTGCTCAAAGCTACATTTCTCAGGCTTCAAGTATAAGTCGTTTTCCTTCAACCGTTTGAGTACTTCTCGCACAATCTTTTGGTGTTGCTCTCTGTTTCCATTTGTAAAAACCAAGATGTCATCGATATAAACGACCACTGTTTTGCCGTCTATTAAATCTCTGAATATCTCATTCATCATGGTTTGGAAAGTTGCTGGAGAGTTTGTCAACCCAAAATACATTACGGTTGGTTCGTGGTGACCAAAAGGCGTTTTGAAAGCTGCCTTCCACTCATCTCCCTCTTTCATCCTAATGTTATTGTACCCCCATCGTACATCCATCTTGGAGTACATCGTAGCACCAGTAAGGGCATCAATCAGGTCTTGAGATCTCAGTAGCGGATATGCATTTTTAACCGTCTTCTCATTAAGCCTTCTATAGTCCATTACAGGTCTCAACTTGCCATCTTTTTTGGCCACAAAGAAGAAAGGTGCTGCTACTGGAGATTGTGAATCTCTAATACGTCCCAGTGCAGTCTCGGCTTTCAACCAATCTTTCAAAGTGTCCATTTCCTTTGGTGACAAGGGATAGGGTTTCGCATTCGGAGGAAGATCGTCGTCATCCTTGAGATCTATCGCGTGATCCCACTTCTTTCTTTCAGGAAATCTCTTTGATTCCTCTTCTGAGAATACTCCCAGGTAGTCGTGTAGCCATTCAGGAACCATTTCCTCTACCGACTTCTTCTTCTTTGTAGCTTCTTCTGCTACCTTCTGCTCCGTGGCGACCAAGGCTTTGTATCTAATCCATCTTTCAGGACTTTCTTCATCTTCCACCTCTTCACAGGTCACCTTCCTCATGTCCATGTCTTCATCGTCATCCTCTTCTGTGGGAATCAGATCTGGAACTCTATCTACTTGTTTTTGTGTTTTTCTATTTTCTCTATTTTTTTGTCTTTGTTCTTTTTTTGTAATACATTTAACCGGACACCTAGATAATGAGAAACGTCCTGCATTCCAATCTATCTCCAGATTGTGATATCTTAACCAATCTATGCCGATAATAACATCATCGTTTCCTAAGTCTGTAATCATGAAAGCTGCTTTACTTTCTTCATGATTACCGATCTTTAGACCTAGTTCTGCGAAATGTGTCATTGATCCAGCGGCATTTAACGAGCCGTCAATGTTCTTGACCAGAATAGGTCTTAATAATTTACGACATATTACATCATTCTTCCTCACAAACTTCTCATTAATAAATAACGTTGATGCACCACAATCCACGAGTGCTTTTATGTCTGCTTGTCGATTCTTTCCTTTCAGGGTCACCGGAATGTAAAAATGCTCTGATTTCGATTGCAAATATACTTCTGTTACATCCGAGAACGTAGATAGGATAGAGAAACGATTGTTCAGGTCTAAGTCCGCAGACTCTAACTCAGGCCCTTCTAAAAACCCTTGTCTCCTTTGGCTTTGATGTAATCCTAGAACCATTGAGGCATAGAGTCTTCCTTTGGCACTTCAGTAGCCTTCACTTGCGCTTTAGGAGCACCTTTACAGTTTCTAGCCATATGACCTTCTTCGCCGCAGCGGTAGCAGTTGAAAGAACCAGTCTTTCCTTGAGGTTTGGGGGTTCCTCTCTGCTTGTTGGCGTCGACGTCCATGGCGTTACTGTCTCGACTAGGACCAGCCTTAGGTTCGAAGTTCCTTGTAGCCCTGTTAGGGGTCCAGAAAGAAGTCTTCTTCTTTTCCGCATCTAGTTCTTCAAAGTTTCGCCCTATTTGGATCGCATGCTCTACTAGTTTTTGCATGGTATCCTTCTCTTTGTAGTTGATGTGGGCGAGCTGAAGTTTGATACGGTCTTGAAGTCCAGCTCTGAACTTCTGGCGTTGATCGTAGTCGGAGAAATGGGTGTGTGCAGCTTTTTGTCTAAAAGCAGCTGCGTACTCAGGAACGGAAGAAGATCCTTGTCTTAGGGAATATAATTCTCGAATTGCCTTGCCTTCAAGGTCTTCTTGGCCCCACATGGCTGTGAAATCCTCATCTAGTTTCTTCATAGTGAGGTTTCCTTCAGAATGCATTTCAATGTAGGATTGTGCCCATTTAGCAGCAGGTCCTTTCATGAATGACAGCATCACGGAGATTCTTTGCCTTTCTGTGATAGCAGGCCATTGCGTCATATAGAGCGCTACTTGTGTGGCCCACATTTTGGCATCGATAGAATCTTTGTCTCCTGTGAATTCTGTGGGTTTGGCCATCTTGATAGAGGCAGTGGTAGAGGCGGCGGTTGTTCCAAGGGATGGTGTAGCAGAGAGTTTTGCAATTTCGGCTTGTTGCATTTGGATTCGTAGAGCTAGATCTTCATTCTTTGTAGCTAGCTCTTCATTCTTCTTTTGCAGTTCATCAATCTGCAATTGCCATAATGCACTGTTTGAAGTGATTGCTTCTTGAACATATTGCACGAACTCTTCGCTGTTAGTGGGTAGCCTTGGTCCAGTAGGAGTTTCAGACATAGTACCAGTTGTGTTCTGGAACCCGATTTACTAATGTCTGGTGAAGAGTTAGTCATAACGACTCTTCCGAAAAGGAAAGATGATGAAAAAGGAAGTGGAAAAGAAGATATGTAAATGGAAAACTGAAGCGGTCCCTGATATCTGATCGGATCTACCTCGTACTTCAGGGTCAAAGGGTCCTGGTAAAACCCAACTGACTCTTCCCTAGATACTGACTAAGAAAAGGTGTATGTAATGCTACACTCGCCAAGTGGGAAAACTAGAACGACACGACCGCTCTTCCAGGCAATGCCTTACAAGTGTCAGTTCTGGACTAGAAAATTCCTCTAAATACTTGGGTAGAGTAACCTACGTATCGTACGAAGAAAAGGTAATCGGTGAAAAGAAACTATCATAACGTTGAGCAGGCAGGGTCTTGGGCCAGCACTCAAAGTTGTAGTGACACGCCTAATGTCGTGAACACCTCCGTATACTGGTGGCTGCAATGTATGGCAGGGCCTGGTATAGGACTACTAACTACAAAATGGGTAGGTATGAATGCGCTCAAGTGAGCAAAGGGGAGAGTGATAGAATCAAAGGTCTCAGCGGTTAAGCCAGGCAAGATAAAACGTGTAACGGTCTGTTTGATGTGAATATCACGAGTACTGTCGCAAGATTTTCAGATCAAAGAGAAAAGTGTGCAAGCGGTAATGCGTGGAGTCAGAGTCCCCTATAGTTCAAACCTAATGTCACAACCCTTTTAACGAATTAACGTAGGGGCAGAGACTAGGACTCAAACAAGGTTTATCACAACAAAAGAGAAGAGAATAATGAGCAGGGACGTCTTGGATTGCGAAAGCAATAAGCTAATACACAAGAGGTTTGAACTAAAGAACTACTGACTACAACGAGCTACCTATATACATATATTGAAGCGGAGATTGAATCTGAGAATGAACTAACTAACCAATCATTTAAATAGAAAGAGAATCGTACGATGTTTACATAATAGAATGTTCTGGAATCAAGTCACGTGATACTATCTAATCTTATCTACACTATGATGTCATCAAGCTTGTGGCTGCTGCGGAAAGGTTCTGGAAGGATCTAAGGACGTCACGTGCTTCATTCATTTGTGACAGGAAATCGTCTTCAGGAATATCGGAGATAGAAGTAGTGGGCGCCAATGGTATAGAGGTATTCGGGTTAGGGTTTGTGAAGGTTATCGGTACAGACGCTGGCTCTGGTGTTTCTTCAGGCACTTGTTCTGGGCGCTTATTGGGTGTCTTACGAGTGTTCAAGAAAGAATAATGGTTTGTATTTGGAACTCGTGACAACCTGTGTGATAGCAGGACGCAGCAGAAGTACGTCGCCACCAAGTCTTTTATGCGTTCCGTTCAGAGGTCTGAATGCCTCGTTGTGGATGAAAGAAGTTCCTTGTACTCTGAATTCATTTTGAAGGAGTTTATCTGCCAGTGTGCTGCTCGGTTGCACAAAAGACCCGTGGAAGTGTGAAGTAGACGAAGTGGGGTGGTTTCAAGTTCGATCCAAACAGCTTTAGTATCTTCTGCCTCGGATGGAGAGACATACTGCTGACGTAGGTCTGCAAAATGAGGTAAGCATCTTTGAATTAATGAATGAATATCCCAAGACCTACTTCGTATCTGCGCTTCGGGAGCATTGTCCAAGTTGAACAACATGATTGTGAAGGCTTTGATGGCTTCGTCGTAACGTTGCACACCACGCAGCGCTGTATGTGTCAACTAGTATCCAACGTGAGATGGAGGATTGAGTTCGGTGACCTATGCATCGCCGAAGTCAACATGGGCTACAAAAACACAGACACCATTGCACCTTTTGTGCATCGAGGAGCGCATCCTTCCATAGCATTTTACTTAACTTTGCCTTGCTGCGCTTTGCGAAGACGACATCGGATGCAGAATCCAGGTCGATTGCCGCCGAGTATAGGTCAATAGCCCTGTCATACTTGCTTGCAGCAAGGGCAGCATCCCCGTTGGTAAGGAAGAGCACGCTGCATTCTTGCTTGAAAGCTGAGTGAAGTACGGGTGAGGATTGTAGCCTGCACAGCATTATGAACTCTAGACTTGCCGTTGGACCAGTCAAAGCAGTTGGTCTTTGTATATTCATCACTCGAAATCATCATGCATCAGTATGATTTCACGGCATCTTGAAGTTTACCTGCCCAACGGAGTGCACCGCACCATTACTGGTGTGCAGTCAACCACAAGGATTTGAGATCCCAGCCAAAGAGCTGGACAATGGACTTAGTTATGAAAAGGATTTCGGATGTGTATTAATGTACCACCACCAAGTCCTCGTACAAAGATGAATGCGTGATCTCAATGATAAATTGCTGGAGTTGAGAGCAGCAGTGAAATGGTCAGCGGCTTTGTCGTGATGTGCGCCATCCAAGGCTTTGAGTCCGAATTGAAAATGTAGATATACCTAATGTGCGAGTTGCAAAGATGAGTGTTGATGACCCAGCGTGGCTGCATGACACTTACTTCCATGATATGACATGCGTGAATATCGGCATCCAGACAACCGGTAGCGAGCTCTTTGAGGACCAACATTGCCTCGTCATGTTGATCCCCATTGAAGAATGCAATGGCCTGAAATATAGAATGAAATAGAGAGTGTGCGAGACAAATACAATCTACCTTGATCAAGAGCAGAAAATGAATGGCCTGTGAGTTTTGGTCCGTGTACATGGATGCAACATCAAATGCTGCCCTCGCATCTCAGACGCGACCTTTTCCATAGAGGGCAATACCCTTGGAGATATAGCCTATGAATGAGGGCTGGATGCTGATAGACTATGTCACCATCGAATTAGCTTTTCGTAAGGGGGCCATGATCAGTGCATATAAATCACCTTGATTGCATCCTGAAGGGCACGGTCCTAGTCATGTGTTTGGGCCATAATGAACGAGCGATGAGCGTAGGAAGTATGGTTGTTGGCATCAGTGTTGATATCTTGTGTGAGTAGTTTTTCGGCGGTAGATAAGTCTCCATTTATGCATGCAATATGGACCCTCGTGATGGCTAGGATCTGCACGAAACATGCTCGATTTGTGGTATATAAGTCAAGGACGGAAACATGCCTTTAGATGGATACCCTGAGGTGCCCACTCTGAGATCATCTCATCAGCACCTCCGCTGAGGATGTGGTTGCCGTCCACGGAGAAAGTGACACATCCCAGCGAGGATGAGTGCCTGAAGATAGCAATGGTTCGCCGATCTGAGAGCCGCCAGAGATAGACGTGGTTGTCATTAGATGTGGAGGCGACGAGTGTACCCGCAGGATTAACGACAATGGCATTGATACAGACAGTATGACCTGTCCATGGATCACCGACCTGCTTCCAGGTCAATGCATCCCATTCGCGTATGGTAGGGTCAAAACAATTGCCGCATGTGAGAAGGCATGTGCCATTGGGCGTCCATGCGAGTGACCAGTTTTGTCCTGTGTGAGCCTTGAAGGATGCGATGTGTTTCCTTGTGCCTGGATTATAAATTTCGATATTGTCCAATGTTGCGATAGCAAGAAGTTCACCAGACGGCGAGTACCGAACGCAGTGGACACGGCTACCACACTTTATTGGATCTCCTTGTTACTTCCAGATCTTGGTGTTCCACAGCTTCATCGTTCTGTTATATGACCCAGTGGCCAGCGCTGTTCCATCAGGAGAAAAATCTAGCGAGGTGAACAAACGGCAGTGGGCTTTGATGGGTTGGGTGAGCGATTCTCCAGTTTCTCCATGCCAGATGATGACCTCTCCAATCTGATCACCGCTTGCTATGAATTCCTCATCTCTTGATACTGCCAATCCCCACACCACACTGCGATGCCCCTCCATCTTCTTCAACACTACACCTGTCAAGAAGTCCCACAGGTGAAGCATCTTGTCGGCCGACTCCTGAGCCCGTAACCATCCATCGTTTATTGGGGAATACTGCAACTGTCCTTATGTGTCCTTCATGGCCTCTGAACTCTCGCAAGGGCATAGTGATTGGAATGAGTTTCGACATTTTACTGGAGGCTGGCATTGGGTGCAGCATCGAGGTGGACTTAAGAGGGATTGTGGGTGTCTTGCTCCAAACTGCAGAGGTGCGTGTGTTGAGTGTTTTATGCTGCTTTAAGCTTTCAAACTCAGGCTCAAAGTTATTGGCAGCCGCAATCTCTCGTTTGAAGAGTATGTGATTCAGTGGGTACAGCCTTACACAGAGACAGAAAGATGTGCTGATCAACTCATTCTGACGTCTGAAATCTGATGAGATCATCCGCAGTGAAGGAACTCCGGCATGCTGCAAGCTGGCATCATGACAGAATAAGGATGTCTCTGCAATGGCTCTTTACGCGTTCCGTGAGGCTGGCATGACGACTAGCAGTAGTGAGTTGCCGTTGGCTTGAAGTCCTGATTGTTCTTGCAGGGAGTTGTTCACAAACGTGTCTGCAAGGAGGTTGGGAATGACAACTAACTCCTTGGAGTGTGCCACAACTTCTGTCGTTTATGCTGGCGTATTTGTCAACCGTCGCCTGCATGCTTGACGACATCAGGGCTGTACGGTTCATGTCAGAAGAGATCAGCTCGGAGGTCACGAGCTAGCAAGATACATATTTAATGTTAATGTATTCTCTGGTGCAGAGACGTGCCAATCGGCGGATTGAGTAAAACTTCTATGGCGGGCATACAAAATTCACCATTATCCTTCTGGGTACGAGAAGATGGCAGGTACTTTTCATTAGTCAATGCTACTTGCTACTGATGGGGGGATCGAGCTTGAAATTCGATCATGTAGCCTTTCGAGGTTATTCAGAAACGCAGGGGGAGTTATCCACCAGAAGTATCATTCATAGTAGGACCGTGGATGGCGTCATGGGCTTGTCGAGGTGTCATTCATTTTGGCCAGGTGTCAGAGAGGAGCCGATGAAGGTTGAGATCTGCGAAGAGGATCAGCACTAGGAGTCCACAAGAAACTGAACAACATATCTGACAGCTGGGCTCTTTGTACTACGATTGTCGGTTATGGCGAAGGGGTATTGAAACGATTAAGGTCGACGTCGATTAATCGTTGATTTTCGTCCTTAATCTGGCAGATAAAGTGGCCAGCATCAATGGTGTGTATCGTAGATAGGGTGAGTGTGTTGGTAGGAGATGTAGGAGGTGTCGGATTTGATGAGTGCACGATCGAGATTCGAGGACGACGGTCAATTCAAAAACCAACAGATACAAGTCATTCGTATGCAGACCCATTGGATAAAAGGATTAAGACAGTCGTTAGGTCGTTTGATAAATCTTGCTGGCTCCTGGAATTGTGCTAGTACATATGTCATGGTTGGGACATGGGCACTGGCACAATGCGGCTGGTAGCCACTGCGTACGGTAGAAGGCGAGTACATGTACTCATACTATTCAAGGGGATTGGATGTGCACCGTGACATATGCCTGCTGGTTGGATGAGATATTGAGGGCGATGCTCCAGCACAGAGTTGAAGGAGATTTCTTTAGTATTTGAATGAGAATAGATCTAGGAATCACATTCATTGGTTCAGAATGGTTGGTGGTCACCTGAGGCGCCTCCGGGAACTTCCAGAAATTTGGCTCAAATTTGGCTTGAACAGGCAATTGAGTGTCTTCGGTGGGATTAATTTCGGTTCACGACGAGACTACAGCACCACCGTCACGTCGTTCCTAAATATATCCTTTGCTACTCCAACTTACCTCCACTTGCAAAGACACAGCCCCAGACGCCACGACCACATCCTTGCTCCGGTTGGGCCTGCGCGGTAAGCGAACCCACAAGGTGTGTGTCTATCCATTATACATCTTCTGGGCACTAATATTTGCTTGAAGACCGAAGTTCCCTAGAGCATTTGCTTGAAGTATGCCACCCATTAATTCTCCAGTGATGACAAGAATGATCATTTTCGTTCCCTACCTACGCAAACTCCTGCATTTACTACCTCAGTGTACACAAACGTCGTCCCTTCTGTTCACGCAATCAACCTTGTGATCCTCTAGATGTACGTGTCTTTATCTTGTTCTCCCGGCAATTGACTCAACGATTGTCCTATATAGTTCCCTGCTACATCTTAACCCCCCTCCCTTGACACAGGCCGCAACTCAGACATATTCAGGTGCTCGCGGGAATGCAAGTGTGTCTTTCCCTGCAATCATCATCCTCACTTATGTATTTCCAGTCTTGACACACCGGCGCCGCCCACCTATTCTCTGTCACTGCACCCATTGCCTGCGAACCCCGCATATATCGCCTATTAACCCGGCGGCCATTTAGTGCAGGATACACACCACCTCCCATAGTCGTTGTTTCCTTGTGCAAAGGGTAAACAGGTGCAGTAGCTTGATTTTTATCGCTATCAGCAAAATCTCACCCATGGACTTGCTGTGCAACGTCGCAGCTGGTGCTCCCAGCTCTGACAACGGCTGAATACGTGATGAAGACTACGACAAGTACTCCTTCGGGCAGCATCATTTATGGCCATTAAGTTCGTCAATGGATCTGCCAGAATGTGTCCTTCTCGCTCTCTCCGGCCGCAATTAGTTAGTACTAACACGTTGCGCGTCACTTCCATGAGGGCCTAGGTAGACCGCGTCAACCACACACTGCATCACAACCGCTGCTCCTTTTATTTGAAATTGTATAGTTCAGAGACGAATCTCCTCGAAAAATGTTGCTTTACTGCCTTGTCTGACAGGTTTGAATGGTCCCTTCCAGAGGCGACATGCACATTACTGAGCACTGGCTCTATTTACTTCTATTTACCATACTCATTTCAGTCACGAGGTTGGGCATTGTTCCCCTTGCAGTCAAGTGAATCATGATCGATTGATCGACTATCCCTGATCCATGGCTTCCTATTGGCAGGTGCATGCATGTTCTCCCTGCAATGCACTCGGCGTAACACAGAAGCTATGTGATAACTGTACAGTTTGCCGACGACAATGGAAGCTTCTGGTGTTAGGTCGTGCTGGCCTCGTGTTTGTCTCGACAAGTACTATAAGAACCCCCTTGCTACTCGTGTCCGAATCGTTTACCCTCACTGCAGAGTTCTCACCACTGTATCCACAGTGCTACAATTCATCCAGGTGAGCGAAGTTTCAAGCTCCGCAGTCCATAGTCAGTTAATCTTGGTCTACACTACTAGTAGGTCGCACCGCACGTAGACGGAGAACACGGTAGCACACAGCACTTCTCAGTGTTAATCCCCTCTCTTTTGTCGGTGCAGCATGTCCTCGGATGCTGTTTCAGCTATTCTAGGCCTAGTAGGTGCTATTGCAGACTCAGGTGCTGTTCCAGACCCAGGTGCTATTCCCGGCCCAGGTGCTGCTGTTACAGGACCCGTTCCGGCCTCATTCCTTGCTATAGCTGTGTTGGGATACAAACTTTGAGCAACAAAAAGGGAGCTAGCCGCAGCGTCACAATCACTAAATACGGCAGAACGCAATGTTGAAGAAGAAAAAAGAGCCAGTCATGCTGCAAGAAGAACAGCAGCAAATGCACAGAGGCGTCAGGAAGAATCTGAACGGGCCGCAGCTGAAGCTGCAGAAGCTCTCCAAAGAGCAGAGGAAGCGAGGTTCGCGACAGAGCATCGGTGGTTAGAAGGAGTTCGCCCCGAGTGCCGTCCGTCAGAGGCGGATATTGTTTGGATCAAGACCGAGTATCGTTACAGCCCAGGCTTCCTCCACCTCGCGGTCGTTGGCTCTTCCGGAGGCGGGAAGTCATCCTTTATTAATGCTGTCCGGGGCCTGTCCAACAATGACCCCATCGCTGCTCCTACGGGGATTGTCGAAACTACTGATGCAGTCACGAGATACACTGATCCGCGCCCAGACTCCCAGATCTTTTGGTATGATGTTCCCGGTGCAGGCACTCCGAATATGCCTGACTGGCAGTACTTCAATAACCTGGGCCTCTACATCTTCGACTGCATCATTGTGCTATTCGACAATCGTTTCTCAGACTCCGACCTCGCCATTCTCCGGGCGTGCGAGCAGTTCACCAACATTAAGGTGTTCATTGTTCGCTCCAAGTCAGATCAGCACATCAACAATATGGTGTTGGACAGGATGCAACGAGGGTTCGACCCTTTTCATGCTGATGACGAGACACGTGCTCGTTTCCAGCAAATCAAAACTGAAACCCGGAGGAAGCTCATCGACGAAACGTACCAGAATGTGCAAACGAACCTTGAGAGCAACAATATCTCTCCTAAGAGAGTTTACATTGTTTGCAAGGACGCCGTGCATGCGATATGGAATAACTCGCCTTCTCCCATGGCAATTGACGAGGCAGAGCTTCAAAATGATGTTGCAGAATGTGTGCGTAGGCGTCTGCGTAGGGATGTTCAAAATTAGGTCAGATCGTCTCACTCGATTGCCTATTACGCAGCGCGTCATCCTGATTTTTTTTTGATCTTTGTTGATTCTTGTTCTTTATTTATTTTCTCTTCAGACCTCATACCTCCCCAATCTGTGGATGTAATTGTACATGATATCAAATTCTCCGAACGTGTTCTTTGACTGATTCAGACTCCTGTCTATTATATGTACCATATCGTAGCGACATCCCAGCCCCCAGTCTCCAACCTCGCTATCGTATGCGAATAAAGGCCAAGTTCGTGTTACCGAGGTTCTGTGAGGAAGTCAGTCGATCAATATGTAAGCATGGCACTCATCCCTGGACCTTTCGTTGCACCCTGGAGCCAGGTGTGTATTGATAGCGATACAGCATGTTAATAATACAAGTAATAAGTATTCTGCAGAAGGGGGACTCAATCATCGGCATCCCACTTCGGAATCGGCAACCTAGGAGGCAGTTTCCTCCATCCAGTGGCTGCCTCAGCAACGGCAGGAACATCCTTTACAATCATTGACTGCCCTGGTTCGTAGTTGCATGAAGCACTCGAGCCACTGGGGATGATTTCTCGTGAGTCAGCTGCACAAGCTCGAATTTCTACCTCGATAGTGTCTGGTTGTGAATGCTGAGCAGAGCGTCGCTTGTCCGATCGCAGGGAGTTCTTTGGAGCATCGATCAAGAAGGATGAGGACAAAGGAGAAAGAGCTGGTGAAGACCCCGATGAGCCAAAGAATCTCCGAGCCGGACTCTGTCGGAGACCGTCACTAAAAGTACGATTTTCTATGCAAAAACGAAGCGCACCTTTGGACTGTACTGGACACGCGACCTATTCTTGGGAAACGGCGGCCGCTTCACCTTTAAACGCAAACGGTTAAGGCAACGGATCTCATTCGTAGCTGAGTCAAGCATTTGTTCTTCGGTGAGGGATACGTCGCCGAAAGCAGTGAGTGTATGATCGTCTTCTGAGTCGGAGGCATTGTTGGTGGCATCCGGCTGGACGCAAACGTCTCCAAAGGATGAGAAGTCAGGAGGAAGGTGCAAGCTCACGTGCGGGGGTGCGGTAGAATTAGGCTAGACAAGTTGTCAGCGAAAAGGAGAGAGAAACAGAGAGAAATGCTCACCATTGAATTGTAGAAGGCTTAGCAGTGAGGAGCCTGACGGCGCTCTGCATATTTATACTGCCCATGTCGTCCGTCCACCGCTAGTGGACTGTGTAGGTATGACTAGCCACGAAATCCACAAAACACAATAGTTGTCCTCTCGGCAATTCCAGCAGCATCGCGTCAAACGTCAAAGGAAGGCTCAAGCAAAGCAAAACAAAAGCGGATCAAAAAGCGTAAACAAACATAAACAATCGATATGGGTAACCTGCGGCATCTCTAGGACTCTTCAAAACTAAAATGCATACATCTACAATATTTCTAGAGTCCTAATGTCCATCATATTGTGAACAGAAGCGGTGTCTTTGAATTGTGCAATGATATCACGATCTGACGCAATCCTCTTGTATTCCCCGCCGTGCTGCTGTGCGAGTAAAAATGCGCCGAATGGTTGTCCAAGGCGAACGATCAACCGTAATGCTTGTGAGCAACACTCCAGATCAATCCGCTCCCGTTTTGCAGAACGACGCGAGTGATTTAACGGAGATCCGGGATCGGACAAATCAACTGTGTCATCATCGAAGGCAGGCTGCTCTCCAAAGTCAGGCAGCTCGAGGAGACGACGGTCCCATGGACGGACAAGCAAGAATGTCTGTCGAGTGGGCCTCGCCCACGTGAATTGAACCAGCGTCTCTTCGGTGGTTATCAACAGGTCACGAAGCCCATCCGCCTTTACTCCGTACGTGAAATGAGTTTCCTGGGCTAGATCCTGCCTCCGTCTGACTTCTGTGACACGATGCACTATGCAAGGCAGATGCAGTCTGCAGTTCGCGAAGCGAGCAGCGCTCATATTGTCAAGCCGGTCATAGAAATTAAAGCCAATTCCACAGCCACAGTATGTCGCAGCGAAGAGATGGCTGTCTGAATCTGGTCTTCAGACAAAGATGGGAGGGCGCATGGGGGAGCTGCGTACGATGAAATATTGGCTGGGAGACAACTATTGAACGTGGATGGTTGTCCGACCCAGTCGAGGGCTGTAATGTCACCCGATCGAGCTACGATCTCCTGCAGGAGCCGCCCGAGTGCATTTTCCTTATTCTCGCCATAAAGGATAGGTAGTTGAATGCCGAAAATACCAAACAGTGAGTACGCAATATCTTCCGCCACAGTAGTGACACGCGTAGACGCCCATTTGAGTTTCTCTCGGGCGTCTCTCATACCCGGTTGGAAGGCAACGAGTGCACGTGCATCTACACCCGTCGCATCCTCCAGCTCATGCATGATCTCGATAGACTCCTTGTGGTTGTGAGAATCATTGTCGAGATATAGAGTCCAATCCTGTTGGTAGAAGAGAATGACTCTAGGAGCTAGAAATTCTGGGACGGTCCATCCTCGGGTGTTCCAAGCACTCTTTGTCAGTGCACCAGACTTGGACGAAGGCGGAACATCAGAGAGGTAGACGATGGTAAGCGCTGCATGGTAGTACCAGGCAAACATAGAGTTGAGCGATTTTTGGAGTTCCACGTTGTTGTTCTGGTCGATGCAACACGAATCAACCCACGCCCATTGAAACCCTGCCTGGTGAGCTTTCTTGCAGAACAACTGCAACTTTCCGAGACCGCCAGCTGCCTCCAACTGGAATATGGCCTTGTCCTTGATGTCGTGCAGCAGCGGCTCCTTTCCTTCCCATCTATGTGATAACATGACGCAACCGAAGTATTTCGCCACTACATTTGCGATTATCTCCCTTGGAAGGTCTGCATGCTTCATAATCGATAACAGAAGCTGCTTTTACTCAGTGGTCGTTTTGAAAGCGCTTATCTGGGTTTCTCGATCACATAGAATCCCAGTGGTGGCGTCGAGCAGACGAAGCGGGGCAGTGTCAAGCTGAACATTTATGACCTTTTGAATGACACCATCTGCTTCGGTGGGACTGGTATACTGCTCGCGCAGCTCTGAAAGAGTTGAACGTCTAGACAGTGTGTTGCCCACTAGGGCTTACTTCGTATCTGCATATCGTGAGCATTGTCCAATTTGGTGAGCATCACTTTGAAGGTCTCGATAGCTTCATCGTAGCGTTGTGCGCCATGAAGCGCTGTATGCTTCAACCGGTATCCAACATGCGACAGAGGGTTCAATTCGATTACCTATGTGTGGCCAAAGTGAGCGTTGGCTATGAAACTACTCGAATAGATGTCATCTCACCTTCTGCGCGTCGAGAAGCACATCCTCCCATAGCGATTTTTCCGAGTTTGCCATATTGTGGTTTGCAAAGACTCGAGCCTTGTTATTCAAAGATACGCAATGACATGGCGAAGGGGCAGAAAATTAACAGTAAAATACCTTTGATTCAGGCCAGGCATCCTTGGGTACTGCCCACTTTGAGATCATCTTGTCGGAACCTCCGCTGAGGATGTGCTTGCCATCTATGGAGAAAGTGACACATCCTACCCAGCCTGAGTGCTGGAAGACGGCAATGGTTCGTCGATCTGAGAGTCGCCAGAGGCAAATATGTCTGTCATAAGATGCTGAAGCAACGAGTGTGCCCGCGGGATGAATGGCAATGGAAGAGATATCTGAAGTGTGGCCTGTCCAGGGATCACCGACCTGCTTCCATGTCATTGTATCCCACTCCCGTATGGTCGAATCAATTTTATCTCCTGCTGTGAGAAGGCGTGTACTATTGGGCGTCCATGCGAGTGAAAAATTGTATGGAATCTGGCCCTTGAAGTCTGCGACGCATTTCCTCGTGTTCGGATTATAAATTTGAATATCGATGTATGTTGCAGTTGCAAGAAGCTCGCCGGACGGCGAATACTGAACGCAGCGGACACAATTTCTACGCTCGACTGAATTTCCTTGTAGCTCCCATGTCGTCGTGGACCATAGCTTAGTCGTCTTGTCTTCTGAACCACTGGCTAGTACTGTTCCATCGGGAGAAAAGTCCAACGCGTAGATCCGATTAGAGTGGGCTTTGGTGGATTGGGTAAGAGATTCGCCAGTTTCCCCGTGCCAAACGATGAACGCTCCTCTCTGATCACCGCTTGCTATCAATCGCCCATCTCGTGATACCGCCAATGTCGTCACCCTATCGCGATGCCCTTCCATCTTCTTCAATATAACACCTGTCTTCAAATCCCACAAACAAAGCGTCCTGTCAAACGAACCCGTCACCATACGTCGGCCATCAGGGAAAACTGCTACAGCGCGTATGGCTTTTGTATGATCTTTAAACGCTCGAAGGGGTGTGGTGTTTGGGGTGAGCTGAGGCATTTTACTGGAGGTTGATGGTATTGAGTACGGCCGAGGCAGACTGGGGTAGAGTACCGAATATAGTAATCTCCCTAGTCAGACCTATCAAAAGATTGTGGATGTTTGGTGGGTGTGCATAGGTGCGAGAACTGCGTAGACGCTCAGCTGAGCTACTAATTAATCATTGTGGCTAAATTTGGGCCAGGTGAAATTGACGCGGTCCTGCCGCGCCAGAACTTCTTTGCCGAATATCAAATGGCGGCTGCAGAACGGTTGCACCATGTTCACGTCGAACGTGACCTGCAGTCACCCAGTTCGAGAGGGTCCAGATAGGGAGGAAAAAACATAGTCATTGGCTGATGCCATCATGCGACTAGTAGTATGTGTCCTTAATGTAGAACACTGGCGCGTCAGTGCCAAGAAAATAGTCATTAGCTGAGGACTAGCTAGTAGTATATGTGCCTATGGTGAATAAAATCAATGAAGGAATGATCATGAAATGAACCCATACAACTTGATGTGGAAGTCGAATGTAAAACATAGAAATGAGGCGTCAGTGCCGCGTCACATGTGCGTCACGCCGCGTCACATGCGCGTCACGACCGCGGCAGGCGGTAGGACCGGTCTTGAAATAGCTACGCCCTCGGACTCAGCGTGGCTACACGATACTTACTTGCACAACATGACATGTACGAGTATCAGCATTCGGACAACCGGCAGCAAGTTCTTTGAGGAGCAAGTTTGTCTCATCATATTGATCTGCATTGAAGAGGGCGATGGCCTGAAATATGTGATGAGGCAGTTCGGGCTCTCGCATTGTGGTATCTCTGGTTCACGCCCTAAAGTCCGGGGAGTATGGTGCAGCAGGCATCTGCAACGGGGTAAGTAACTTTCAATTCCGTGTGCTATGTCACTCACATGGTAGCTTTCTAGGGCGGGGCAGCTTCAGCCATCGTTATTCAGAAACTATAGTCGTTTTGCTTGCTTTACTTGTTTCTGTATTATCTTACGAACTTTCATACCATATACTCATTTGTATCCTATTTTTTGTTGATATAAATCATCAAAGTCTCTACGTAGCGTTCGTGAGAAGACCTTGAACAAAACGGTCTCGTCGGCTTGCCGTGAGTCCGTCCTTGTCTTTTCGTGTAAGTTATCTCTCGTTTTCCTCGTGGAACATGTTGGCTTGCTTATCTTTTCCCTCAATTGCAGTACAAGTCGTTGGAGCTATAATTTTATCTTGCAGGCACAGTCATAATACCAAGCTGTCGCGGATGCATTTCTTTCTGCGAGAGGATAAGAAGTTAATGCAATGTTCGGGCATCTTGGTTACGCGCTAGTGCAATGTCTTCCGAAACTAGTCCGGCGAAGACTTCGGACGAAGTCGAGAAGAGTTCGCAGCTCGAGACCTACGACGAAAAGCTCGGGCTAGACACGCTCGATACTTCTGACGGTGATGCGGCTCTTCAGCTCGTCGGCGCACGAGCAACGGCACACTTCAGTGAGGAGTATAACCGAAAGCTCAGGCGCAAGCTGGTATTTTTTGTTTCCTGCACTTTGACGATTTTGACTTAAATATCGACGGATCTACAGGACCTTGTCATCCCTACCATTTCAGCGGCTGTTTATTTCTGTCAATATTTGTTCGTCATATAATGTACGAAATAATCATTTATGCTTACCCTTGAACAGGGACAAGACCTCACTGAACTATGCGAGGCGAGTGTTGTTCGCAGCGAGGTTGGGTAACATGAATATTGACAATGTCGCAGTGTCATGGGCCTCCCGATCGTAGGCCAGGCAGGTTATAACATTTGTAACATCCAGCACATGCTAATATGACTCTAGAACTACAACTTGGTATCCATGGCCTTCTACCTGGGTAAGATTTTCGATCCTGCAAACCGGCATAGATCTCACGAACTGTTCAACCACAGGTTACCTCTTTTGGGAGTTTCCGACTGTCTATATCTCGCAGAAACTTCGGTTGGCCAAGTATCTTGGTGAGAGCAAAATCAACGAACCATAACATCAGCTGCAAATCAACTAACCCATTGAAGGCGGCAACATTGTTGTATGGGGAATAATCCTCATGTTGCATGCCTCAACAAACAACTTCGGAGCCTTCTTTGCTCTCAGATTCCTTCTGGGTAAGCCTCTTCGCGTTTCAAAGAGACAAGACACAAACTCGAAATGGTCAGGAATGTGCGAGTCTTGTGTCTCACCGTGTCTCATTCTCATCATCTCGATGTTCTACAAGAAGGATGAACAGGTACGCGAGAATTTTCGTGTGAAATATAGAACTATTTGACTGACAGTCACAAGGCTCAACGTATTTCATGGTTCTACGTCATGGTGCGACTGTCTTACAATTCAGAATTTGCATTGCCCTTGACCTTGTTTTAGAATGGCCTAACCCAAGTGTTCGGTGGTTTCGTGGCGTACGTGAGTGGCGCTCAATGCACTAGGGGATGTATGAATGATTTACATTCTTCCAGGGCATCACATTCGATAACGGCAAGGTTTTAGCGCCCTACAAAATTATTTATATACTACTTGGTGCTCTTGCGATCGTTATTGGCATAGTCGTCTTGATCTGGCTACCAGATTCGCCAGTCAATGCTTCCATGCTGACGAGAGAGGAACGTATTGCTGCTCTTGAACGTGTCCGGAATGATCAAGGAGGTACGGAGAACAAGAAATTCAAGAAGGACCAGGTCGTCGAAGCCCTCACGGACCCTCGCACATGGCTCGTTGTTTTTTCAACGATATTGAGTAAACCTTTTACTTGAATATGCATAAAAGGTAGCTGACACAGATTTTATAGCGTGTATCCCCAATGGAGCTTTGAGTAACTGTAAGTCGCATCGACAGAAATTAGCCCACTGGAAGTTAATTTTGACTGCAGTCAGCAACATTATCATCGAAAGCTTCGGATATACGTACGTGAACCGTGCTGTCTTTGCTTCTCACTAATATGCATTTCTCCTAGATCAAAGCAAACCCTGATTCTTTCCACTCCTGCGGGATTTATTGCTTCCGCGATGGTGATTTTCTGTGGATGGTATTCTGACAAGAAGGTAGAGGGCCTAAAACTATCTCAATAATTAATTATCTCAACCACCTTTAGGGCGAGCGGATGATCCCCGTCGTGTTCGCTTTGATTCCTACAATTGTCGCCTCAGGTATGTTCGTAAATTTTAGAAGGAACGTCAGTTGAAAATGAGAATTAGCCATCCTTATTGGCTTGAACGGATCCTCCAACAAGGGTGTTCTGCTGTTTGGTCTGTCCAGTTGTCACCATTTGATGTTTTCATGAAATCTGATTTTCGCGGCAGCGGTATACATCATCGGTACCTTCAGCAGTGCTCTCTCCACGATTTACGCATACAACGCAAGTAACACCAGTGGCCATACCAAGAAGGTACGTTTGATGTTACTTATCCTCCATTATTTCCTCAGTTTATTTATGTGGTGCTTAGGTGACAATTAATGCAATGACGATGGCCACTTTCAGCATTGGCAATATTATCGGGACCGAGATTTTCCAGCCTAAAGACGCGCCAGCCTATATTCCTGGAAAGACTGCGATCATGGTCTTGATGATCGTTCAATTGTTCGTTTCGCTTTTACTACGCTGGATCAATGTCCGCTTGAACAGAAAGCGGAAAGCCCAGCTGGAGGAAGAAAAGGCGCGCCGAGGTTGGACTGATGATGATGTGCAACGGGAAAGGGAGCGTCACGCATTTGCTGACCTCACTGATAGACAGAACATTTTCTTCATATACACATGTTGATAAGTGCCTAAATTTGTATATCAACGTATTTCTTGAGTACATAGACCACCTGTATCTAAATTATGAAAGAGATGTTGAACTTCTCCACAAAGCCAGAGGTTTATCCGACGGCAGTAAGCACATTAAGCACCCAGTAAACTAGAAATTCTCTTTCGCCTTCCGCTCCTCGGTGCGATTGAATTGATGACACAACGAACTTCTCGATGAATTCGACTTCTGCTTCCTTCTGGCATTTGATACGGAGCGATAGCCGCTCAGGAATCGTCCATGCCTTTGGAAGATGCATCTTTGGAAGTGCGCCAGATGGGTGAAAGGCGCGACGGGCTGGTGTGCCGAGCTTCCTGACGTATTTATCGACCTCGCATAAGGTGTGCTCGATATCGCACAGCATAATAGGACGAGCTTCAGGCCCCAAGCCATTAAACTTCAGGTCGAGGCGCGAAAAATGATCGCCCTGCGTGAGTTGCATCCATCGGATTATGTCAACCTCGCATTTGTGAGGAATGAGACCTTCGAAACAGCGTTGAAGGCCGCGACATGAACCCAACCCGACCACCACAAAATCGTAGTCCGAGAAGTTCAAAACACTTGAATATGAGAGGTTCAGCACTAGCACTAGCTGGTACGCAGTGAAGTCTCCCATGCTCTTAAAGGTGCACAACCATCCGCGATGTACTCGGCCTCTGCGCACCGCATGGGCAATTCTTTCATCAAGACCTCCATGAGAGCGAGATGCATTCATGAAGTTTTCCACAAAGCCTAGACTAGGTGCAGGCTTTTGAAAAGCCCCAGTGCATATCGAGACTCTGTCATCGCACAAACGACGCAAGACGCGTTCGTAATCGGCTCGTTCGTAAGTGGCCCAAGTGAAAGGTGCGATCGCGCGTCGCATAATTTTATACGTGTTGATGCTCGTGAACGTATTGAAAAGCAGAATTCGAAACACAAGTTCGGTGGGATCTTGAGAACCTTTTTCGATGACTTCTATGATTATGTATTGGCTCACCCGGTCTAGAACCCGGTACGTATTGCAGAATGGATAAGTTTGTAAAATGGGGTCGTTCGTCCATCTGCCAAATACATTGAGTTGGGCCCGCTAAGGAGGAATGGGTGTATACATACGGGGCAGGGAGGCCTTTGAAACGCTTCTCGGTTATAGCGTGTCTTTCTGCTGCGAAACGCCAACACGTATCGAACACAGGTGTTGGCTCGAAAGTTTGACCTCGTACAGTGACAGTCAGAGGCGGTGACATTGCATCTGACGGGTGAAGTTTTGAACGTTTGGGACATTTGTCCGAAGCATTCTTTTCTGCTGTGTGCTGTGTATGCGAAGCAAATTAACATACCTTGATCAAGAGCAGAAAATGAATGGTTTCTGAATCTTGGTCCGTGTACATGGATGCAACATCAAATGCTGCCCTTGCCTCTCGGACGCAGCCTTTTCCGCAGAGGGCAATACCCTTGGAGTTATAGCCTGTCAACGAGGGCTGGATGCTGATGGACTATGTGATGTCACCTTCAAGTTAGCCTTTTGTAAGGGGGCCATGATGAGTCAGTGAATCTTAGATTGCATCCTGAAGAGCGCAATCCCAGTCGTGTTTTCGCGCCATAACGAACGAACGATGAGCGTAGGAAGTATGGATGTTCGCATCGGTGTTGATATCTTGCGTGAGTAGTTCTTCTGCGGTAAATAAATCACCATCTATGCATGCATTGCGGGATGTCGTGATGCCTAGGATCTGTACGAAACATGCTCGATTTGTGGTATATGAATCAAGGATGGAAACGTGCCTTTGGATGAATACCCTGAGGAACTGCCCACTCTGAGATCATCTTATCAAGGCCTCCACTGAGGATGTGCTTACCATCCACGGAGAAAGTGACACATTTCAGCGAGGATGAGTGCCTGAATCATGATGTGGCAACAACTCGTCGATCTGAGAGCCGCCAGAGACGAATGTTGTTGTCATCAGATGATGAGGCGACAAGTGTCCCAGCAGGATTAATGGCAATGGCATTGATAGAGTCAGTGTGGCCCGTTCAGGGTTCACCGACCTGCTTCCAGGTCACCGGATCCCACTCCCGTATGGTTGGATCATTTTGATTTCCTGTTGTGAGAAGGCGTGTACCATCGGGCGTCTACGCGAGTGAAAAGTTGTATGGAATCTGGCCCTTGAAGTCTGCGACGCATTGCTTCGTGTGTGGATCATAAATTTGAATATCGATGTATGTTGCAATCGCGAGGAGCCCGCCGGACGGCGAATACTGAATGCAGCGGACATAACTACCACACTCGATTGGTTTTCCTTGTTGCTCCCAGGCTTTGGTGTTCCACAGCCTCATCGTTTTGACCCATGAACCAGTGACCAGCACTGATCCATCGGGAGAAAAATCCAGTGCGTGGATTCGATTAGAGTGGGCTTTGGTAGATTGGGTAAGAAATTCGCCAGTTTTCCCGTGCCAAACGATGAACGCTCCTCTCTGATCACCGCTTGCTATCAGCTGCCCATCCCGTGATACCGCCAATGTCGTCACCCTGTCGTGATGCCCCTCCATCTTCTTCAACATAACACCTGTCTTCAAGTCCCACAAACAAAGCGTCTCGTCGAACGAGCCCGTCACCATGCGTCGGCTATCAGGGAAAACTGCTACAGCGCATATGGTTTTTGTATGATCTTTAAACGCTCGAAGGGGTGTGGTGTTTGGGGAGAGCTGAGGCATTTTACTGGAGGTTGATGGTGTTGACTCGGAGTACGGCCGAGGCGGTGACTGGGGTAGAGGGCCGAATAGTCTCTCCTAGTCAGACCTATCGAAGGACTGTGGATGTGCACAGGTGCGAGTACTGCGTAGACGCTCAGCTACTAATTAATCATGGAGGCTAAATTTCACACACTGCAAAGGCTGCGTGTGCTTTGTACGATGGAGGATCTTGCGTCAAGATATATCACAGCTTAACTCTGCACCAGTGGGCACAGGTCGCACAGTACATGAAAAGTGCATGAGATTGCTCGCTGGAGTTCCTGTGCAATGAAATGGCAGCTAAGTACCCTCCAAAGTGCTTTTCATTGAGGACGGGCTCCTACATGTTATAGACGACAGAGCAGCTTCGAAGAAAGTGCTCCCAGATGATTCGTATTATGATCAATTCCCCGCTCATCACACAAAACCAGGCCGCCGATGACGACACTACCGTCATTTCTGAGCACCGCGGACATTAATGTCTGCTTCCGAACATCGTCCCGGTCGAGCCACAAAATAGTATCACGTTGACTTAGCAGTGTTTTAAGCACACGGAATCCCACAGTCCATCAAACTCTTTATCAACGATCTAGCTATTCACGTGCAATTATCTGTAATCGAGACCACGATGGCACCGCTAACGATCCTTGTCGCTTCACACACTGACTCGATCTACACGCTGTCCTTTGATCCAACACCATCGACAGGATCTCCGACACTTGAACTCCTCGCTCGAACACCCGTTGGGTACCGTCCGTCATGGATCGCATCTCATCCGTCCAATAAATCCCTCATTTATACAGGGCTCAAACAGGCAGATGGAGAAGTTGTCGCGATCAAGTATGGAATGGGTGGAATCGTTGAGGGAGGAGAGGTGGTAGCTAGGGCCAAGAGTGGTGGTGCAGACCCTTGCACCCTTCTTGTCACGGAGGACGAGCTCATCATTGGAAATGTAAGTCCCCAGAACGTCGACTCCACCTGTTCTGAGCGATGAATATTATTTTCCCTTTGTTGCACTTGCGTCTGCACCCAGTACTCCTCAGGCACAATCGCGACCCTTCCGATATCAACATCTGCCCCTTACATACTCTCACCAAACCCATGGACGCTTTCGATGCCCTTTGAGCATGTGGGTCGAAACAAAGCTCGTCAATCTTCATCCCACCCCCATCAAATCTTCTTCAATCCACTGGACCAAACGGAGAAAGAGCTCCTGGTCCCGGATTTGGGTGCAGATAAGGTTTGGAGACTCGCCAAACGACACGATGGCAAGTGGGCAATCTGCGGTCATATTGACTTTGAAGCAGGGGGTGGCCCACGACATGTCGTAGCTCGAGGTGTGTCATTCACTTCGACTCCCGAAATCTTGTTAATTGTTGTGACAGGAACCACCCTTTACACACTGCTGGAGCTCACCTTGAAGCTTGCTGTACACACATTCCCTCCGCTTCCGGCGCCTCCCACTCCTCTTACATCTCTGTTCACGCTTTCTGCATCACCGATACCGGACACCATGACAGCAGCGGAAATCCTGCTACCCGAACCCAACGCATCCTTCCCTGAAACATTCATCTACACGTCGAACAGAAATGACCCTCATTCAGAGGGTGACACTATCGCAATTTTCTCTCTCGCCGCCGGAGAGGGCCAGCCAGAGCTTGTGAACGAAGTGCGCACGGGGCTAACCCATGTCCGGGGGATGGCGTTTGGAGGTGATGAAGATAAGTATCTGGTTGTGGGCGGTGTGGAAGGTGGTGGAGTGAAGGTATTTGAGAGGGTTGATGGCGGCAAGAGACTCAAAGAAATCGCAAAGCTCAGTGAAGATGTTGTAGGATGTCCCACTGGCTTCTTGTGGTACTGAAATATGTCGTGAAGTCACGATGTGAACTGGTGGTCCGCTCGCCAGCTGGGGTGCAATATTTATGGGTGTCTGCCGCATCAGGTCCAGGATGCGAGTTGTGCAGTGTATGCTTGCTATGTAGTGTCCGATCGAACGGGCTTTTTAAGGATTTGTACAACGAGGAAACCGATATGATGGTGATTTATGACAATCATGATTACAACAGAACCAGATATTTATCATACGCGTGGTCCTTGACAGTACGTACTCTGTATTCACTTTGTATCTCTACGGCTTCCGCATTTAAATATTTAACCCCTCGTATCCGATTGTGATAGTGCGTACTACGGCCTGTCAAATATCGTCAGTGTCACGAATGTCATCTATCCTGGATGGCTACATGAACAAGGTTTTTTACGGATATTTTCGATACCGCTGTCCTCGCTCAAGGACAAGTATCATCTCTTGTCTTGTGCACGGACTTTCGTATTGCACCGCATCAGAAAAAACATAAAGAACGTCTGACGCTTTACGACGAGCTCCCAATGCGTACGTTGGCGGACATCTAATTCCCAGACAAACAGGCATGGGATTAAGCTTGAAGTATCGAGAATTTTAACATCAATCTGTGAGATAGAATCAACCCATCGAAGGAGGTGCGTTCTAGAGTTGTGCGAACGGGGATGCCTTGAATATCGTCCATGGCGAATCTCGCGTGCTCGGGTTGCTGTTGACGAAGTCCTGAAGAATGGACGTGTAACTTGTAGCGACGACGAAAGAGTGGCTCACCTCCCGATGACTATAGAATGCAGGACTCGAAGAACACACTCAGCGAGACCAATAGACTTATGCGAGAGAGCGTAGCTGTTCTACCAGTCCGGATATTAATCAGCTGAGCCTGCACGGTGATTACTCGGGAGGTCACCAATGAGGAGAGATGAAGTTAACGTAGAATATTGAGATGGCTCGCGCATATAAGCGCATGCGTGATTGATCCGCGAAGCTGGAATGCAGATGCTAGACCGTCTCCATCAGCCAGCATATTCGTTCTAGTTTCGCGCCTCAGCGCGATGAGGCCCGGTGCTATATGCTACATGGGCGGTAGGGGACCAGATGAGCACCGACAAAGTATGATAGCTCGTGGTGGATTGAGCAATCTCGATGAGAATGATACACCTCCACGAGGTATTATACGTTGGATGCGAAGAAGACAGAAAGTAGATAATGGCAGACGATTGTGCTCGCCAGCGTTGAAGACAGTGACCTGGAACAAGCGAACCGAGTTAGATCTGACGAAAGACTGACCTTATCTTTTCATCAACTTCGTCCCGTACCGTGGTCCCTTATAATTATTCATCCTCTTTACGGTGCTGGGTAATCGCCCTGTGGAGATGCAATATGTTGATCAATATCAGACGTGACTGAAGGTAAGTGCCATAGAGCGCATGAGTAAATCAATCAAGGACTAAAATCAGAGGCTTCAAAAGCATATTACGAATAGTGAGTACCGTCTACTCACTGCGTCTCGATTCCCATTCCCACCCGGTGAGCACTTCAGGAGTCAGTGGCCGAACTGATCAAGTCTGAAGTCAGGTGAGGAACCCTAATGTCAGCATTGAAAGTCAACACATCCAAAAAAGCACGCACTAAAGCTAGAGCTGCACGAATGCGGAACCCATGGAGCTGTTCCGAATGGTGTCACATCACCAACATGCATTGAGGACAGACATCGGACTCGGAGGGCTTAACTTATATAGTCAAAACTGAGAAGCGTACGCGCAGCATTATGGCAACCACACGAACGAGCCACGGAGAGACCACGTTGTCGCTATTGCAATTGGAGGGGTTGCGGTCACCAACGAGGAAAGATGAGCTTTTTGTAAAAATGTTAAGATAGTCGTAAAGTTGAGAATGTGGGCATGCCAGTGTGTGGCTTGCTGCTCTGAGGATAGGTTGTACTTATAGACAGCGATGCAGCCGAATCGAACGAGTTCATCTAGTGATGAATATTACAGCTGTTCACCTGATGTTCCCACGTATCTGATCTAATTAGACGTGACAGCTGGGCCTGATGGCGGGTCTTATTCGACTGGCTTTTAGCTGTAGCCACCCAAATGAATAATTATTCGATAATTCAACGCCTTAGAGAGTAAATACAGAGAGCTTGGCGCTCAAAATGTGCCCTCACTCGATGCGACCAAGAAGTGTCAACTATTCGTTGAAGATCTTGTTGGTCAGCCAACCGAGAAGGTTACTGCCCGGTCAGGGAATATATTCTACATTAATGATATTGCAAATGCAATTGCAAAGGTTCGTCTACTGCCGCTTCAAGTTAGAGTGTTGTATGTATGTTACATTCCAGGACTATGCAGATCCGCTTACACGTTGTAGAGACTCACGTTTCTGCAGGCGCATATGGGCACATTTTGCACCTTTTCACAACTCATGACAATTGGACTTCAATGCACGACTCGCACCATCATCCACATGACTTCATACTATGTCTCTGGTCATTCTGCATATCATGCGCAGCTTTCCTGCGAAATGCGCCATAGGCGCTATACTTTCCCACACAACGCGCAGTATTCCCGCACGCGCGCTTTCTCGCGCTTAAGCGCACTGCGTCGCACAGCATCCAGGAGCATCCATCCATCGTCCAACCAGTCCCTTGGTATGTCCCTTTTGTTATCTGACTATATTTGGCATATTACACTTCCTATTTCGTTATGGACCCTTACCTTACATCATTTACATACTTAGAGCGCTCCCTATTCGGCTCTGAGCCCTGGGAGAGCGCTTAGGTAGAACTTACATACTCCCATGTTCGTTTTACACCCTACCAAGTTACCACCTAGTTACCACCACCATGTACTTGGCAGTTAGTTCCACCCAATGCATGCATGCATCATCGTCTTGAGGCCCTAGCATCAGTTTATAGCTAGTGGCACTATCAGTATCCACCCAGATCCGCACTTTTCCTCTTATCAGTCTCAGTATACGTCTTCTACTCTTGTGCACCGCTTGCACTACCTTCCTGCACTTCACGCTCCTTCGCACTTCGCTTTCCCGCGCGCGCCTTCAGCGTGTTTCTCGCGCTTTTACTGCCATTCACCAGGGTTGATCAGCATCACTCCATGGATATTTGCTTTCCTTGCTTCCCCTTTAGGGTCGAACGTTCTTGCATTCTGTGAGTATAGCAGCTAGGCAGAGCCAAGACTCACTTATACTGGTAGAGCACTTTTTCTTATATGAGCCTGCCAGGTTGTGATACCCACAACGTTTCACAATGCAAGACTATCCTGAAGATGGTGGGAAAGGGATGTCGCAGGTCTTCAACGGCACAAAAATGTTACTTGACCTTCCATCTCCTCCCGCAGCTCGAGTGGATGGGATGATATATTTTGTCAATGAGTTGTTACAGGATTCTTTGGGAGCCTACTTTATCCCAGAGTGGTTTTTCCTTGGCTCTCCATTTGTTGAGGGTGGTGTTGAAGGTCCCAAACAATCTGATGGCAAAATCCTCTATGCGCTTGGTTGGGCTGCTCAACCAACTGATGTGAGTGAGCTTCATTGTGTTATGTACAATTTTAAATGGTTCAATAGGCAGGATTCATTATTAATGATGAACAGGAAATCATCCCAACTTCAATGTTTGCATGGTCATATGAAGATATTTCATCAACAAATGAGCTTGACTGTGGACTCACTGGTGCGTTAGACCTTGGTCACCTTTTTCAGCGGATGTGAACTTATGTATATATGCAACAGCGTCATCTGCTAAATATGGGTCACTCGGGCCCAATCCCTTGCATGAAAAGGCACAAGGCTGAATGGTATATGTGGTTCCTCTGATAATTTTTATGGATGATGTTTCAGGAAATATTTTGAAGCAATGGAACAAACACCATGCTATTTACATGTTGAACATGAACTTACCCTGTGAGATGCTCAAGAAGGAGTTCTTTGTACGATTCATCACATCGTCACCCCATGCTGCTCCAATGGAACTAATGCGAGCGATGAAAGATTCTCTTTGGTACATTTTTCTGGACTTGTTCTGTATTTTTCTTGAGTATTTGCAGTAATGCAGCACAGTCTGGCATTGTTACGTGGGACTGTAAAGATGAGGAGGAGGTCATGCTTATTCCATCTGGACTTTTTCTTGCTGGCAACAATCCTATGCAAGCCGAGGAATGCAGTCACACAGGTCTCAATTGCAACTATTTTTGCAGGACGTGTGATGTCAGTGGCACAAAAGAATACAAGGCATCTGAAGAAGGTTACAATAGTATATTCAAGGTGCGAACATATCACAGTGTCTTTCACCTGATCTAATCTTGTACTTGTAGTCAGGTAATTTACGAACACCTGAAAAGACCACCAAAGACATTCAACATCAATTTGAAGCTGCAATGAAATCGGGTGCCACAACAAAAGTTCAGAGTGCTGTTTCTTCCACAGGCGTTTGTGACAGTGCCTCGGCATCCATCCTCGAGTCTCTCATAGAACTTGGAAAGAAACTTCGTAAATGAGGGTCGGGCTTACCAGCAACAGCCGAAAGCAAAATCACAGCAGCGCTTGAAAAGGAGTTTGAGGAATCATTGCGAGGCACCACACTCAATGACACAATGAATCCACTGCTTGGGATGAATGGTAAGCTTGATTGATGACATTTGTGTCACACTCACAATGTTGTCCTGCAGGGATCAACATGCACTTGGATATGCCAACTGAAATCCTCCATACAATATTGTTGGGCGTGGTGAAGTACTTTTGGGGTCAGAGCGTGTTTCTCCTGGAGAAAGCAAAGCTCCTGCACATCTTTCAGAGCCGCCTTGAGTCTGTTGACAAAGATGGACTGAATGCACCCTCTCTGAATGCTGACTATATATGTCACTATAAAGGCAGTTTAATAGGCAAACATTTCAAGAGCCTGGCCCAAGTTATGCCCCTCCTGGTGCATGACCTCGTCCCTCAGACAGTTGTCAATGGATGGTCTGTTATTGGAGAACTTGTTGCACTTGTTTGGCACACGACAATACCAGATACTGAAGAATATCTTGTTAGTTCGCACTACTGAAGTGTTGAAAGGTGTCGTGGACTGATTGATCTTCTTTAAATAGGCAAGGTTATCCTGAATGATCGAGGACTTTCTTAATATCATAGTGCAATGTGCTCTGAGCATTCTCATCAGCAAGCCCAAGTTTCACTTCTTAATTCATCTTCTGGCATTCATACGTTGTTTCGGACCTGCAATCATATTCTCCACCGAGAGATATGAATCATTTAATCACATTTTCCAATTGTCATGCATTCACAGTAATCAATGTGTGCCCAGCAGGGATACTTGTCAACTCTTCGCATACCAAGACATCATGAAAAACGTCGCTACTGGTGGATATTGGTTTGATTGCAATGTCAAGAAATGGGTTCATGGAGGAGAGCAGGTGCTATGTTATCTCAATGAACACCCAGAACAGGCCCACCTTCTTGGTATATCAAGTATCTTGTGTGAGCCTCCACTACCTGGTGAGTTAGGCAGCATATTGATGTGCTTTCGCTCAAGTATACATAGGCACCAGAAGTCCTGTTACTGTCATTGGCGCAAGTGGAAAAGTGCAACGAATAGGTGGAGTACAATGGAAGGATACTCGTTGTGCGAAAATCCTCAAGACTCCTCAATCTGGTGTTTCCTACTACCATGGCAGATCACTTGTGATGAGCATGGGAGAACGAGTGGACTTGAATGGTCATGTCATTTTCAAACGACCTGCGGATGGACAGGTAAATGATTTTGAGCCTCTCTGTAATCAATCATTGATGTGTGTGCAGATGTCTATTGGATGTATCTGTGAGATCCTTGTATCACACAACATCCATAAAACTGTGGATCATGTCGCACTACAAGTCTTTTCATTCGGACCTACATTACATCCTTCAATCTTTCTGCCATGTCTCAACCTTGCGAAAGATGAAATAGTTTCAATGGCAGCAGTAAGTGATATGTCCTGAAACTCAGAGTTGTCTGTTGAAGATTACTGCATTACAGGATATCATTTGCACCATCAATCTTCAACACAACTGCATCGATTCCAAGTGCGTAGACATGCGCCAGCAACATGTACATCAAGAACGGATCCAAACCACTTGAACGAAGCCTGTTGTTGACCATCAGCCCACTCCGCACTATTTCCTCAATACCTACTCAATTCACAACTGTGATCATATCCAACTGGTCATACCTGAAGCGCTTTGTGAGTCACCATTGAGGGTCACCAATCCGGCTGAGGTTCAGACTTTAGCTGTACAGCAGATGAAAGACAAGAAGGCAGTGAAGAAATTAGGTGACACCCCCAGGCCTCAAGAAGGTGCGACCACCATGGAGGAAGGTGTCCGCAATGCAACTGCACCACTTCCTGCCTTTGATCATACTCCCACCAAAAAGGCAGCCGCCAAGCCAAGAAAGAATGCAAGCGGCACCAGTACACAAGGCAGAAGGAAGACGACATCATCAGATGTTGGGCAGCCCATTGCTGAGACCTTGAGACACATGTCTCCACCCACTCAGCAGGGTCCAATGGTCCCATCCCACCAATTCATGCCATCCCCACTGCAAACCTCATATTACCCTCTGCCGCTGCCAATGGGACCTTCACTGCAAGCCCCACATCATCATCAGACTCCTTTTCTGCCGTCAATATCATATCCCAACACAGGTCCTCGAGGAGTGCATGTGGCATCCCTTATGCACCCCACTCACACAGTCACATTCCCTGGCTCACAACCTCCTCTTGCAACACACCAACCCCACACCTCTCTACCAGGTTTACAGCCTCACACTGCACATGCACAGATGTACCCGAACCACCAACAGCAAGCTTGGATGGCTCAGGCTCATGCACAGGCCATTCATGCTCACACACAGTCACAGGCACAGCACCTGCAGTATTATTCTATGCATCCTCGAGGAACATGAACGTGGATGTGCAGACAGTAACAGGAGAGATGTCAAGAACCTCCTGCAACGGAAGAGATGTCAAGAACCTCCTGTGACAGAAGAGAGGTCAAGAACCTCCTGTGACAGGAGAGATGTCAAGAACTTAATCCTTACAGGAGGATCTATATCTGGGAGGACACTCTTCACTCCCTCCTGGAGTCCTGTATCCCCCCAGCACCGAGTGACATTGTATTATCTACTTCCCCCTCATGTTGTACTGCACCATTATGCCACATATGCACATTTTGTGTTGTTTAAGTTATTTTCTCCCTGTTTTGAGTGCTTGACTGTGACTCGGATGTTTGTATGCAGCCGAACAAAACTTACGACACACTCAGAACGGAAAATCTCAGTAAAACATGCTGAGTGGCTGCTCAGTCTCCCTCACCCAACCAACTCCCTGCTCAATGATGTTGCTCCAACGGTTTCCCATGAGGTCTGGAAGTTCTAACAACAAGACAGGCAGTTCACAGCCCAGAGGGCCTGGATCAACGAGCGGGCTGTTGACACCAGCTACTGCTGGGGGGCTTCGAGGGAGGAGTCTTTCTGCATCTTTTCAATGGCCATCTGGTTCTGGTGCACCTAGGCTGCCTGAAAGCAGGACCTCAAGTATCCAGCAAGAGCATTCACCTCTGGGAACAATCCCATCAGTTCAACCAGGGAGCAGCTGCTCAGCCTCTCACACTGTTGTTGATGGGCCTAGTGGTAGTGTTGTTTTGCAGACTCCATCTGAAGTGTCTCTTGATGAGCTTATCACGGTTGGTGTGCACCGCCGGAGAACAGACTCTGATGATGGCTTTGACATGACTCAGTCGCTATCACCTTCGCAGACAAAAAAACTCAAGGTGTATGCGAACCAAGTCGCTGAGGAGACTGGTTGCCCACAGGAGGTTCTACACAAATTCATTGATGTTAGTATTTTGAGATCATGATTGCGCACTTTCGTTGACACCCTTTAGGCCGGAAACATCTTTCACATGCTCATTGACCTGAAAGCTGCCTTATACAAGAGGAATGAAGATCAAGAAAAGGCCGCTCTCCTCGAGTTGAAAGAACTAATTGATTCCAAGGATTTCAAGGTCATTATTTGCCTTCTCAGAGGGCACCATGCTGACCAGATGAAATGCAGTCTGCACTTCAGAGCCGCTTGACAGCATGTCTCCTGTCACCAAACATTACCACTTATGTCACCGACACGCACACAAACATCATGGTACCTTTTACACTGCCTCTTGCATGCACGGGAATTGACTTTGCAACAGGACTTTATCAAGAATCATCGCGAGGTATTCAAATTGCCGGCTGCACTAATTCAAGATGTCGAGCTTTTGGCACAGCTCTCGAAGATCATCAGTGAATTGCTCTCTTCTATTCGTGGCAACCTCAAGGCCAAGGTTTTTATTTCATTGGTCCATGCGGGCTATCATGGCACTGACCATCTTTAAGTTGGTCACATCGATTGTCAAGCGCATGAGCATCATGGACACAGCTAAATCACTCGCTCATGGTATAATTGAGGTGGAAGCTTGTCATTGGAACAGATACACATTTTTAGTATGTTTTAATTCTAACACAAGTTATCAAGTATATAACACAAGTCTAGCGGCACTGCTTGCGAATCTTCTTTATCGGAGTCAGCGACTACAAAGCTATCCCACTTGAGGACATTTACTCAAGCTCGCTCATTCCTTCTCTTCATGGAGACCTCCGTGCCAAAATTGCAATGGCACTCGATTGCGAAGCAGGCATGGAAGCAGATGAGAATGACCAGCAACACGCAGATCATGCCAAAGATGACATGGACTATACAAATGACCAAGGTCCCGAAGGAGAACTTGGAGTGAGCAATGATGCTGGTGATGACAGTGACCTTGGAGGGGGAGAGCACATGATGGACAACAGAGAGGAAGATCAATTTTGCGAGAATCAGGATGAAGAAACCACCCAGCAAGAACCTGAGGACGATGAGGATGATGGCAGCTCTGGATTTAGCAAAAGAAAAAACAGCAAGGGTCCCAAATTCACCTCGGCAAAATTCTGGAATTTTGTGGATTGCTCACTCGAAGCTGTCTGCAAAGCTGCGAGGGAAGAGGCAGGACCAGAGTACGCAAAGTCAGCCCACGGAGCATATGAAAATGCAGTATGAAAGTAAGTATATTGTTATTCTGTTGTGTGCACAATTGCTGATCATTCCATAGCATGCTGGTTGAATATTTTCAGATGGACCTTGTCGAGTTTCCAGGGAGCATGGTTGTTCCTAAGCTCCTGAAAACAACCAGTCCTCAGTGGCAGACGACTATTCAGGACTCATTGCTTTGGGGCTGAGTTCCCTAGTACTAGGAAGCTTGTTCCGAAGCTCTTCATGCCATGACCAGCACTATTCACTCCTTTGGTAAATACTTTCACAACACCTTCCTTCGCTTGCATCAAACACTATACATATCTACGCCTTAATCATCATTGTATCTACCCCGTCAGTATTAATGCAATAGTGCTCAGCGTGCTCCATTTGAATCTTTTTACCTGTTTGATTCCGAATGGCTGAGGTGTGTGCGAGATCGGCATCCTTCCAACCAAAATATGTGCTTCCTATCTATGGCATGAGACATCTGTGCAACCTATGACATGAGACATCTGCGCGACATATGAAACCAGACATTTGCGTGACCCATTGCATGGGATATCTGTGTGACTTATGAAATGAGACATCTGCCCAGCCTATGAAAGCAGATATCTGCACAACCTATGAAACGAGACCTCTGCGCAACCTATTGAAACCACATATTGAAGATATCTTAATCCAGTATAGCGACTAGCTATGGTTGTTGATGTTCCATTGGGGTCTCATAAATGTTGTCAGGTCCCTTGTAAAGATCTCTTAGATCACGCATCCACTGGCTTGCTTAGGCAATTTGTTAAATTGTCAGCAATTTCTGGTGAGAAAACCCTTCAGAAAATATTATTACAGGTTTGGCACATGGTACCCGTTTTGGACATGTGTCAAAGGTTTGCGGCAGTTTGCAGTGTAGTTACCACCAGTTCATGCACACCACATCTCGTGCAGTCACACAAATGTAACGGAAAGTCACGGTATCGTCACACTGGCCAGTTTCAAAGTCTGTTCAGCGCTAGACATTAAGGAAGATATACTGTATATACGAAGTGTATTGCTATGTAGTAATCTAAAATATGTATTGCGGGTTACCAGAGTAATATAGACTGTCATCATTATTAAGATGCCCAGATGGCAATGGTTGTGATGACGTGGATGCAACAGGACTCAGAGCAGTTGGTGAAAATCCAGCACCAATGTGATGTTGCCCTGGCCAATGGTTTGAATATGGAATGGATCCTGGTATTTGCGAGAAAAACGGCATGTGCGGAGGGGGTACATTGGTGGCTGCTGGGGGGAGAGAAATATGTGCTGAAGGTGTCTGAGTTGAGCTTTTGGTTGAAGTTGAGGTAGATGCAGTGATGTGCCCACGGTTCCCACATCGTTTCAAACCATATAGCGCTGAAAATCGAGGATTATCTGCGAGGGCTTGATGAGTGCCAGGATCCTGCAAGTGAGCTGCGATCCGTGCAGAAAGATCAGCAATTTTCCCATCTCTCGAGCTAAATTATCACTGTGAATACGATAGTGTTCTCGATTGTTTTTCGAGAAGATAAATTTTGAATTGTCTCCCTTTCAGCCAACTCCCATCTGACACCCCTTCTCATCAACATTCCAGTTGTGTTCTGGTGGAATTCCTTCCAACTCATCATCCAAGGCCTTGCGCATATCAAAATACTCTGTGATTGTTGCCTTGTTGAAATTTTGTGCGCGTTTTGGATCCAGGCCTCGGGGTTTCACAACAAGGATATCCACGTGACGGGAAAGGAAGCGGCAGACCCAATTCTTGCCTGGGTAATCTTTCACCATCTCGAATATTTGAGCACGGAGTTTGCGGGGATGGAGAGGGGTGGCTGAATCTGAGTTATAGTGGCACCAGTCCACCAGTACCTTTTCTTGGGATTCATTGAGCAATGATTTCCGAGTGCCACGATTGCCTGAAGCACGATCTCGTACAGTCTGTGGGGGCACCTAAAGGAAAATTGAGTTAGCATCCGAATTACTGAGGGAGTGCTTACCTTGTGAGCTATAGCAGCACTTCGGAAACTGCTATAAACACCAGTCAAGGTATCGTGGATGGCAGCTTGAATGCGAGCCTCTTTGGTAGGATCTCTGGGACCTTCCCGCGTCCCACCAACTCGAGTGCACGCCATACTACCCACCCATGTACACATTCAGATGTGTCGCGACGCGTTGCCACAAGCGTGTCTGAGTTCCAAACTCCGCTGCAGCAGTACCGGCAGGTGACATTGAGAGTGACACAAACCATTGTCACCACCAAAAAATTATCTCTTTTGTTTCTTGTTGGATCGCATCCGTTAAAGCTCGTAGGGTGTTTTTATGATTTATGATTGCATATGCATGTATGAGTTTGAATATTTGTAGTAGAAAAGCGTTGTTTTAAACGATGCACGAGATGTGGGGATGCACAAACTAGTGGTAACTAATATTAATGCTGATAAAATGCCATGGCTAGTACTTACATTTGATGCCTGACTCCCGTCTCGGACTCTTGACTTCACGTGACTCGTGACACAGATCTAAGATCGCAAAGCAAAACACAGAACTTCACGATCATCACCTTCCTAGCTATGATAGTGGACAACCGCAGACCGCTAAAGCCGCGGGCCAAAACCCTTTCCCCTCAGCTGGCAAACGTCTGAATATGTTAGCATGAAAGTCAGATCATTTTAGATGACCAATATTCACGTCACGCGCACAAAATAACATCCGCCGCATCAATTTGGATTATTTTGTTGTTCGAACGAACAACACACTAAGCCTCTTTGAACTCTCCCCAAGTTGCACGTATTTTGCGAGTCGCAACATGCAAACAAACAATTCAAATGTCAATCTTTCGACGGTCTCGGATATCATTGTTGCGCTGCAGACCATCGTAAGTGCCGAAGTTTTAGACACTCCTCTGCCAATAACAACCATTCACTTCAGCTATGTTCACGAGCAACTGTGCGTCCATGAGGATGTATCCCATGCTTTATTGAACATTAGCAGATACCTAACCTCGAAACGCCGTACTCCCGAACCACGTTTCCCAATCCCAATCACTGTGCAATTGAGCTCAAAGACCAGAGCATCAGTGCCATTATCACCGAACGCCAACACCAGTTGGAAGCACTTTCGCACGACATCTCCGGTCTGCAAACAGTCATGGATGGTATCCACACACTTCAGCAGCAACTCTTCGAGCAGAAGAACAAAATCATCGAATCCATTAATTTGCACAAGAGGCTCGTATCACCCCTCTGGCGCTTGCCAACTGAAGTCCTGTCCCAAATATTTTGCCACTGTCTCCCGCAAATTCCGGAACTAGATAAATTGCGGCCCCCATCAAAGCTAACCGCACCTATGCTGTTGACCAAAATATGTCGACGGTGGAGGGAAATTGCTGTGGGCATGCCTAACTTGTGGTGTATGCTGTCTGTAGAAGTCGATGACAGAAATTGGCAGCAGGCGGCCTTCTTCTACGACACTTGGCTCAAGCGAGCACGAGAACGTCCGCTCTCGTTAAGACTTCAATTCCACGCAGATGATCACTCGACCAAGCTACGACATCTTATCCAGCCTTACGTCAATCAAATCACATCTCTGTGTGTCGATTTTTACCATGCCGGCTCGGAGACACATGAACTTAATATGTTCAGCAACCTCCTAGTACTTGAGGAGATGTCCGTGTACATTGATATCCTCGATAATGATATGCCAGCTAGTATGTCACGCTCTATCTCGCAACTGCCGTTCACTCTGTGCAGTTTTCGCATATCAGGGTGGTCACTCAACTCCGACGAGTTGTCCTCTTGCAATCCCGTATGGGCCCACCTGACAACACTCAGTATCAGAGTATGGGAAGCAAAAGCTGCTCTCCACTTACTCCAGCTAGCCCCCAATCTATCGTTCCTAGCGATTTACATCACATTCGATGACGTCGAAGCGTTAGGGCCATTCACACATACAAACCTTCAAACTTTAGTCATTAATTGTTATTATTCAGATGAATCAGGGTCCCAATTCTGCAACCTGCTCAACGCTCTCTCACTCCCCACTCTACGCGTACTTGATGTTCACGATGTACCAGAGTGGCCTCATGAGGAGTTCAAAGCATTCCTAGCACGGTCAGAGTGTCCACTGGAGAGTCTGATCGTCAACAGTGGAGAGGAGACAGATGAGCAGCGAGCAGAATATCTTGCCCTTGTTCCTTCGCTCCAATTTGTATTGCGTTGATACTCTGCGCTATTCGTTACAGGTTTTGTTATATACGATGGCCAGTCGTGCTACTCCGTATACTCTACTACCATGCTGTATGCTACCAGCCTTGTTGAAGACTCTTATTACATCTTTGAAAGATGACATCGCTGCAGACCATGCCTAAATTTGTTTATGGCGTTCGTAAACTTATCACCCATTATGACTTTTCCCTGCTTGTCATCATCGCACAGATTTTATCAAGGGCGTAGGCGTCTTAGACATCCTCGTCCTCGACCAGGGCAGTGAACGTGTGACCACCATTTGATTGACACACTGGCAAGCAACCTGGAAAATTGGAACAAGACGACCATCACAGGCAAGATGTACCAAGTCCCAGCCGCAGCTGCTCGCGTTCACTTTACATGATGTTTTCGATTTCCACCTCTTTGCATAAACTTTCAACGTTGCTTCCAATATGTTTTTCGGTATTTTTTGTCGCGTTTCTATATTGGTATTTTAGAGCGGGACTAGCGAAGCGTGTTTTTAATGGTTTTTAGCATAACAAAGTCATATCCAAGCATAAACACATCTGTGAACGCATTCAGCGAGGGAATAGAAAGTAGGCACTAATATGCGCCAGTGTGATTTCTACATGTTCTCGCAGAGAAAACATAAGGTAGCATTAGTGGCTTTGCCCCGTCTGATTCCAAATGTGTGAATCACACCACTTCATAATCCAGTTTCTCAACCACTACTAGAAACATATCCCCAGTCAGACCTTACTGGGGATGAATGGTGACGGACTATGTTACAATGGAAGTCAGTTTTGTGTAAGGTCTGAGCAAGAGTGCATCATCGAGTACTTGGTCCCGGTCGATGTATGCGCCCTAACGATCGAGTGTTTGGCATGCGAGGTTTACTAATAGTCGTGTGTGGTTGAACCGGACCAAAGAGGGCCGTGTCACCCGGACTCGACGATTGACTCGGAACTCTGCGAAAAATTCTTCTAGTGGTGCCGATCCACATGCCCTCCGCCTTGCATACACTGCAGGGAGCCGTATCATCGATGGGGACCTGGCATAAAGCATGCTCGAATTATGCTACCAGTGTCAATAAACGATGGAAATATGCCTGTGAATTGATAGCGTCCTCGGGTACTGCCCACTCTGAAATCATCTTATCCTCACCACCACTGAGGATATGCTTGCCGTCTATGGAGAAAGTGACGCACATCGTCAGGGCTGAGTGCTGGAAGATGGCGATGGTTTTTCTATCTGAGAGCCGGCAGATACGGATATGCTTGTCAACAGATGCAGAGGCGACAAGTGTGCCAGCAGGATTAATGACAATGCCTCTGATATGGCGACTGCACTGGCCTGTCCAGTGACTAGTATCACCGACCTGCTTCCAGGTCGATGTATCCCACTCCTGTGTTCTCAGGAAACCGGAGAGAAGGTGTGTGCCATCGGGTGTCCACGCCAAATAATTCAAGCTGTTCGCAGAGTGAGATTTGTAATTATCCCCCATGTCTGCGACACATTCCCTTGTGTCAGATTTGTAAATTTTGAGATTGCTGTGTGTTACGATGGCAAGAAGTTTGCCAGATGGCGAATACCGAACGCAGTCGACCCAAGTACTGGACTCGATTGGATTTCCTTCCATCTCCCATGTTGCAGTGCTCCAAAACTTCGTCATCCAATCCATAGAACCACTGGCCAGCACTGTCCCATCAGGAGAGAAGTCCAGCGAGAAGATCGTATAGGAGTCGGCCATCATCACTTGGACGAGATACTCTCCAGTTTCTCCATGCCAGATGATGATCTCACCCATACGACTACCACTTGCTATCAATTGCCCATCTCGTGATACCGCCAATGTCTGCACTTCATGACGATTCCCCTCCATCTTCTTCAACATAACGCCTGTCTTTAAGTCCCACAGACGAAGCATCCTGTCGTACGAGCCAGTGACCATTTGTTGTCCTTCAGGAGACACTACGACTGCGGCTATGACATTTTCATGATCTTTACTAAACTCTCGATTGGGAACGAGATGCGACATTTTACTAGAGATTGATGGTGTCGAACGTCGAGGTGGATTGGGTGGACTGGATCTAAGCTGTAGAGTTGTGGGTATTGTCGTGTTCCAAAATTGAAAAGACGCCCATGACATGTCACACGGACTGCGCATCCACGCCTCCATCAAAGCTGCGGAAAGAATTCTCTACATCAGTATCATTCTTCCTCGGCGGTATAACCATCCTATTTTGAGCTCACGGGTCTAACATCGATCTTCCAAGATGCACCCCTATGCCTCCCCTCGCGTAGCTGGTACTCCCTGGCTCCAATCTGGCTGATAGCCGTCAAGGCCCATTGAATATCATCAATGTCGCGAACGCCATCTATCCATGACGGTCGCATGGATAATGTCTTGTGTGCGTCATATAGTAATACCGCTGCTCTCACCGAAGGTAGTGAAGGCGCAATCTTTCTCTTTTGCCATGTGCATGGGCGTCTGCTAAGTGCTTCGTGTTGCGTCAGTTTATAAACAAGAACGTCGAAGGAGTCATCAATGCACGCGTTGACGAACCTCCAGCGTCTGTTTTCCACTCTCTGTCCATTCAATGACTAAATGCCATTCACCTAACAGCAGTCGAACTCGCAAATGATTTGAATTTAGTGATGTTCCGGCCCGGCTTGGCTCGGAAGCCCCGGCTTTGGCCCGGCTTCAGACGGCCAGGGCTTTCAGAAATCACAGGCCGGGCCAAAGCCCTCGAGAACGGCTTGGCCCTGGCCCGGCCTGGCCTGAGCCGCGGCCTGAGTATGAGAATGGGTAGGCAGATGTAATTAGCTGGTTAGCAACTCAGGAAATACAAAATGGGCAGTCTTGTCCTTCGTTCGTCCGAATAGACACATTGTGTCTCTTTGCATTCTTACCCTCGATACTAGTGCCGTGTACAACTGACCGTGAGCAAAGGGGTCCGTTCGAAGGTCGAGCACAGTTCGTGCCAGCGTCAAACCTTGACAACCATTAAATATTCTCAGGGGTGCCTGTAATGATTGTGCCGCGACGCATGTCTTGTTAGAAGAGAAAAACAAGACTAGCACTAAATAATTACCTTCGTCGTCGTACTCGCCGTCAGCCATTTTGTCTATGCATCTCTCGTTAGACAGGACACGAGAATACGGAGGAATCGAAATGTACATTCCATATACCACATGTTGCGCTTCCCAACATCTGTATCGTTGACATTCTTGTAAGATGGGTGCAGATACTACAAACGAATTGAGACATACTCTGCTCGCCCTCACGCTTTTTGACCGCTATATCGTCAACAAGGTGAGTAAAACATGCGAAAACAATGTCAGGAGAAATACCTCGGGGGCGCTCTGATGCAGTGGGTCCTGCTGCTGTCATCTGCAGGAGAGCGATGGAGACGAGCGACAAAAATCCTTTCATGATTGCTAGATCTGATGTCACGGTGAAGTGAAGTGATTGTTGGAGTTTCACTGGGGTGCCGAGTGCACTTCGATTCGAGGAAGGCTGCGTTTATATTGTTACAAGCTCGATTATCAGACTGACTTGCAGAGCTTTGACGGAGTTGAAGTGCGTTAGCAGCGGTTAGACGAAAATAGATATAGCGGCTGCCTGAAGATGGATATTGTTGGTACCATGCTTGGTGGTTGTACCTGACATCCAGACGAGTCCGCGGATAATTCTAGAGGAAGTAGCATGGATAATTTCAGTAGTCTCAAGGGCTTGTTTGAAGAACCGTCAGAGCAATAAGTGTCGAGATTTTGCAGCATGTAAACGTTCAAAGGCTTGTTTGATGGACTGTTGAAGCAATGATCAAGCTTGTTGAGATATGGGTTTGACTCAGACAAAGATTCAAAAAGATAGTTTGCAACGTTGGGGTCAGAGTGATAAGTTAATAGTCGTGCTCGTCGTCTCAGATATGAACGCGCCACCTGAGTGAAAGCCACGGCTCGAGCCGCCGGCTCCGGCTTTTCAATTTCCCAAGCCAAGCCCTAAGCCGAGGTCAGGCCATGACTTGGGCCCGGCTTGGCTCGGCCTAATTAGGGCCGGCTTTGGCCGGCCTGCGGCTTGAAGCCGGATTTGAATGCTGGCTGCCAGCGGTGCTTGTGGTGGATGTTTGGTGACGGTCCGATTTGCCGTCATGCCGCATGCATTTTTCATTCTTATTGTCCACTTGTAGTCCACTGTATTTATACTCAGAGCCTCTTCCCAAGTTGCAAGTAGTACTTCACGAACGGCAACATTCAAATAATCAATTCAAAGTCAATCTTTCGACGGTCTCGGATATCATTGCTGCGCTGCAGACCATTGTAAGTACCGAAGTTTCAGACACTCCTCTGCGAATAACAAACATTCGCTTCAGCTAATACATTGACGAGCAATTGTGCGTCCATGAGGATGTATCCGATGCTTTATTGACCATTAGCAGATACCTGACCACGAAATATCGTACCCCCGAACCACAATCCCCAATCGAAATCCCAACCACTGCAACTGAGCCCAGGAATTAGAGCCCATCAGTATCATTATCACCGAACGCCAGCACCAGTTGGACGCACTTTCGCACGACGTCTCAGGTCTGCAAACAGTCATGGATGGTATCCAAGCTTTTCAGCAGCAACTTATTGAGCAGAAGAACGGGATCATCGAATCCATTAATTTGCACAACAAGCTCGTTTCACCTCTCTGCTTGCCAACTGAAGTTCTATCCCAAATCTTTTGCCACTGTCTCCCACAAATTCGGGGACCCGAAGGACTGGATCTCCCATCAAAGCTTATCGCACCTATGCTGTTAACCAGAATATGTCGACGGTGGAGGGATATTGCTGTGGGCATGCCTAACTTGTGGTGTAAGCTGTATGTGGAAGTTGATGACGGAAATTGGCAGCAGGCAGCCTTCTTCTACGACTCTTGGCTCAAGCGAGCACGAGGACGTCCCCTCTCGTTAAAACTCCAGTTCTACGCAGATGATCACTGGACTAAGCTACAATGCCTTCTTCAACCTTACGTCAATCGAATCTCGTCTCTCTGTGTTGATCTTTGCCATCACGACGCACCTGAACTTAATATGTTCACAGACTTCCCAGTACTTGAAGAGATGCTCGTCTTCGTTAACGATGATATCTCTGGTGGTGACGCGGCAGTGCCAGCTAGTATTTCGCGCTCGTTCTCGCAACTGCCGCCCACTCTGAACAGCTTCGCTGTATCAGGACTGTTATTCGGCTTCGACGACTTGTCCTCCTGCAATCCCTTATGGGCCCAACTGACAACACTCGAGATCGAAATATGGCAACCAGACGGTGTTCTTCACCTGCTCCGGCTAGCTCCCAACCTATCCTCGTTAACGATTATCGCATTATTCGATAACGTCCAAGCGTTAACAGAGCCATTCACGCACACCAAACTTCAAATCTTACAGATCACTTGTGAAAGTTCTTTTAACACAGATCCCCCATTCTGCGATCTGCTCAATGCTCTCTCACTCCCCACTCTACGCGTACTTGCTATTCGCGATGTACCAGAATGGCCTCATGAGGAGTTCAAGGCATTCCTGGTACGGTCAGAGTGCTCACTGGAGAGTCTGAACGTCCTCGATGGTGTGGTGACAGATGAGCAGCGAGCGGAATACGCTGCCCTTGTCCCTTCGCTCTCATTTGTATTGCGTTGATACTCTGCACCATTCGTTACAGAGTTCACCATATGATGGTCAGTCGTGTCACTCCCTATGCTACCACTACTATATATTACTGGTACCAGCCTCGTAGAAGACTCATAAGCCCATGCATCACAACTCTTAAAGATGCATCTGCACACCAAGCTGCTGCGTTTGTGAGCTTATCGCCCGTCATCCCTGCTTGTCGTCATCATCGCAGATTCCATCAAGAGGATAGGCATTTTAGACGTCCTCGTCCTCGACCAGGGCGGTTGGAACAAGACAATCATCGCAGCCAAGATGTACTAGGTCCCAGCCGCGGCTACTCCCATTCACTTTCCATGATGTTTTCGATTTCCACTCCTTTGCATAGACTTTCGACGCTGCTTCCGATATGTTTTTCCGTATTTTTTGTCCCGTTCCTATATTTGCATTTTAGAGTGGGGCTAGCGAAGCGTGTTTTTAATGGTTTCTAGCATAACAAAATCATATCCAAGCATAAACACATCTCTGAACGCATTCAGCGAGGGGATCGAAAGTAGGCACTAATATGCACCAGTGTGATTCCTAGATGTTCTCGCAAAGAAAACATAAAATAGCATTATTGGTTTTGCCTCGTCTGGTTCCAAATGTGCGAATCGCATCACTTCATAATCCAATTTCTCAACCACTACTATAAACATATCCCCTGTCAGACCTCACCGGGGTGATGGACTATTTGCAACGGAAGTCAGCTCTGTGTGACGGTCTGAGCAAGGGCAAATCCAATCTCACCTTGAGTGCATCATCGAGTATTGGTCGCGGTCGATGTATGTGCCGTAACAATTAAGCGTTTGGCGTGCGAGGTGTACTAGTTGTGGATGGATTGACCGGACCAAAGAGGGCCACGTCACTCGATGATCGAACTCTGAGAAAAACTTTTGTAGCAATACGCACGCCCTCCGCCTTGCATGCACTGCAGGCGGCTGTATCATCGATGGGGACCTGGCATAAAGCATGCTCGAATTATGCTACCAGAGTCAATGAACGATGGAAACATGCCTGTGAATTGATAGCGTCCTCGGGTACTGCCCACTCCGAGATCATCTTATCCTCACCACCACTGAGGATATGCTTGCCGTCTATGGAGAAAGTGACGCACATCATCCGGGATGAGTGCTGGAAGATGGCAATGGTTTTTTGATCTGAGAGCCGCCAGATACGGACATGCTTGTCAGCAGATGCAGAGGCGACAAGTGTGCCAGCAGGATTAATGTCAATGCCTCTGATATGGCGACTGCACTGGCCTGTCCAGTGACTATCACCGACTTGCTTCCAGGTCGATGTATCCCACTCCTGTACTAGTATTGTCAGGGAACCGTCATGCTTGAAGGCCGTCGAGAGAAGGCGTGTGCCATCGGGTGTCCACGCCAAATGATTCAAGCTGTTCCCAGTTGCAGTGTGAGATTTATAATTATCCCCCATGTCTGCGACACATTCCCTTGTGTCAGAATTGTAAATTTTGAGATTGTTGTTTGTTACGATGGCAAGAAGTTTTCCAGATGGCGAATACCGAACGCAGTTGACCCAAGTACTGGACTCAATTGGATTTCCTTCCATCTCCCATGTTGCCGTGCTCCAAAACTTCGTCATCCAGTCCATGGAACCACTGGCCAGCACCGTCCCATCAGGAGAGAAGTCCAGCGAGAAGATCGTATAGGAGTCGGCCATCATCACCTGGACGAGATACTCTCCAGTTTCTCCATGCCAGATGATGATCTCTCCCTTATCACCACCACTTGCTATCAATTGCCCATCTCGTGATACTGCCAATGCCCGCACTTCATGGCAATTCCCCTCCATCTTCTTCAACATAGCGCCTGTCTTCAAGTCCCACAGACGAAGCATCCTGTCGTACGAGCCAGTGACCATTCGTTGTCCTTCAGGGGACACTACGACTGCGGCTATAACGTTTTCATGATCTTTACTAAACTCTCGATTGGGAACGAGATGCGACATTTTACTGGAGATTGATGGTGTCGACCGTCGAGGTGGACTGGGCAGTTGGATCTAAGTCGTAGAGTTGTGGATATTGTTACATGTGCCTCTTGTTCCAAAAGACGCCCATGATGACACACGAGACTGCGCATCTACGCATCCATCAAAGCTGCGGAAAGAATCCTCTATATCAGTATCATTCTTCCTCGGCGGTATAACCTTCCTATTTTGAGCTCATGCCAACTTCGATCTTCCACAGCTTCTAACATGCATCCCTCCACCTCCCCTCGCGTAGTTGGTACTCCCTGGCTCCAATCTGGTTGATAGTCCTCGAGGCCCATTGAATATCACCGATGTCATCTATCCATGACGGCAGCATGGACAACGTCTTGTGTGCGTCATTTAGTAATACTGCTGCTCTCACCGAAGAACAATCTTTCTCTTTTGCCTTGTGCGCGAGCCTCTGCTTCGTGTTGCGTCAGTTTCAAAACAAGAAGAACGCCGAAGGTTTTACCATAAGCATCAATGCATGCGTTGATAAACCTCCAGCGTTGCTTTCTAAATGTCATTCACCTAACAGCCGTCGAACTCGCAAATAACTCCATGTCTTGGATCCAGTATCGCTACGAGCACGTATAAGTATATGGCGTGATTTCCTATTGTGCCAATCTCGTAACAGTCGGCTCTAGACAGATGCCATTTTGCCTGCTTCCAAATTGCTCTCCAAATCTCTCAAAAGTGTCGAGGTATATGCTCCTGTACTGAGTTGATTGACCTTGGTAGAGTAAAACCACGCCTACGCTGGTGAAGCTTTTACATAGATGAATAGAGGCCATGGTAAGAGCGCACCTGGAGGGCATGGAGGATTTGCCAGACGCGAGCTCTCCCTTGTCGTCAACGCTTGTTATCGACTACCCATCTCATGATCCTGCCACTGCCTGCACCTCACCGGAATGGACCTCCGTTTTGTTCAACCCAACACCGAGTCCCATATACGAAACGTCCCACCTCATCCAACACCTGAATGAGTTTGCAGGACGAAATGCGCTGCTTCCCCCACTATCGTGGTGGAGCTCTGTCGTGTCGAAGTGGGCTTGTTGGAGGGTTTGTGGGTATCCAGAGGTGCGTGCATCTTAGGTTCGTACTCTATGAGTAGGAGGAGAAGGAGGGTCCCAGAGAAGCCTGGGGATCGCATTTCTTAATCCATACGGGCATCTAAAGAGTGGTGAACAGTATGGCTTGAGATGTCGCGATGTACACCATTGAACCGAACTGGACAGTCGTACACTTCTTAGGAAACGGCGAGCGCTCAACCTGCAAGGGCAATCAATTGAGGGGGTGAGTGCACATTGGAGCCGAACGAAATATTTGTTCTTCGGTGAGTGGGACAACAGCAGTGAGGGTATGCTCGTCTTCCGAGTCGGTGGCACTGCTGGGGGCATTGATCCGACACAAACATTTCCGGGGGACGCGTGGTACTAGAAGTGCGGTGGATTAAAACTAAATGACTTAACAGCGAGGGCAGAGAGGACAAGAGGAATGCTCACCATGATTTAGGAGCAGGGAGGTCAATATTCGTCTCCAGCCAGGACTTTTAGTTGGTCTGCTTGGGAATCTGCAGGTTATTACAAGGAACGATCTGGCACCACTGGGAGGTTATGCTCAGCGAGACAATGCGCAGAGCGTCGCGGCATGTCCTCCGCCTCCGTATGAAACCACAACGCCCATAGCGTCCTGCAGGAATTAGCACCTTCGTGTCAGCGTGAGGAACAGGCCAAAAAACGTAGACCACATACCTCTAGCAACAAATTCTGCGCGAACATACTTGTTAATGCGCAAGCATTTCTGAAACATTCTGTAGCGGAAGCAAGCAACAAAGTGGTTGTCGCTCAGTCTATCCCCTTCAAGCACCTGAATCTCATCTCGCGGGCAACTTAACACATGTCTCAAAGACGTATCACAGTCTGTCATAGTGCACGATGGATAATAACGCTCTCTCAGGGGATCAAGTACCATGCACTTACGACTTCCATCGGGTTGTTGCAGGAGGTCGGAGAACTCTGCTGTTGAAGAAGTGATATTGGTGCGACAGAGGAAGGGGTGGAATGGCGAACAGAGTCATGTTCGCGGATGCGAGATAGAACCGTATGACGACGTTTCTACTTGATTTTAAGAAGGAAAATAGGGATCGTTTGCATCGGACGGATGCTGATCACTCGGCCGTAGATATTGTGTTTATACGAGGGAGGCGAAGTAGTAACGAACACGAACTGAAGACTCTGGACTTGGTGTCCATCATTCACAGAGGCTGAGCAGGCTGCCGAGATCAATTCCTTTCAGTTGCTATGTCTTCGTGTTCCAAAGCCTCGGGCCGCTCGCCCTTGTTGGTGGCAGCACTATTCTATCGGGAGAAAATTCCAGCGAGGTGATTCAGATGCAATGAGTGGGATGAGAGATTCACCGATTTCTCCGTGCTAGCCGATGTGTTACCGACGTATCATCGAAACCTTTCTTACAATCACCGATTGGGTGCCTAGCGGGACGGAATCGGATACGAAGGATCTCAACTTGAGGGCCTCAAGAAGCCAAGGACGTCATAACGACTGCATAATCATCTTGCGGAGCTCCATAATCGGACCCGAAGACCAAGGGCAGGAATTGGATTGCAGCTGTATATGCAGTTGTGCCGCGAGCGGAAGCGATGTCATATTCATTGAGAGACTACCCTCGCACTGTACTGCGCTGGGAAAAATCTGCCATAGGCTCTCTGCAGGCAATGTCTATTGTCTCCATCACTGTTTGCCAAATGGGTTATACTCTGATCTAATTGGTTCGCCACCAGCTTTCTTGTGCGTAACGCGAGCTGGATAGAATTTGGGAGCAGTGTAAGTATCTCAGAGTGAGAGTGTAGGCCTAGTGTAGACGGTCCCATACGCGTCGTGATTGACAAGGCACGTAAGAGTTGGTAAGACCGTGATTACAATCAAGCAAGATTCACCTGATATTATTAATATTACATAATTTGATGCCTTTGACCTTTGGAAGCCTTTGGACAGTCTGCATCAGATCAACCATCCCGTAAGTCACTGCATGTCAGTACCGTTTCACCAATTCTCAAGGCTAAGAGTAATATGTCAACCAGGACTGTCAGAAATATTAACGCCAGTCTCCCAACCGACTTCAGAAGCTTGTATCGGCTCTTTCTTCGAGCTAATTCCGCGGTGGTGCTGCACCATTCTCCGTCGAAAACGCAGGTTCGTCGGCTATGGAGACCTGTCTTCGACGAAGCCGCATCAAAAATCCACAGGCTCCAGCACGACGACGTTGTTCATCCGAGCGGACAAATATTGTCCAGTGGCTATACACATGGCACAGACGAGGTGGGTTCATCTAGTTCTTTGCGCCATCTTAAATGTTGAGTTCTGAATGGTGTGCCGAAATTCTCAGTGGACCATACACTTTCGCTACTCGCGACCGCGGCGGTAACACGAGGCCTCGCCCATAAAGTCCTCGCAATCTGAAATGGCTAAGACAAAACATGTTTTGTGG